>WWET01007203.1:0-27133 GCA_011038615.1 Limnodynastes dumerilii
CCCCCCCCCTTAATCCGGCACTGGGTAAACCATATTGTAAACCAAATAGTTGGTTCCAAATCTCATGCAATGAATGTCACTTTCCTTATCACCTTACATATTACCTTGAACCCAGTATTCCCCACATGACCTGCCCCAATAGTCTGCCATTTAAGTAACTAAGGACTAATACTTGTAGCTGTAGACTCATGTGACAATCAGAAGGGAAAAGGAATCTGGACAACTGGTCTGTTCATTTCCATGCTGATTTACTCAAGCAATGTTCTATGACCAACATGGTTTCAAAAGATCAAGAATATAACCTGAGTATAAATATGAAAATAAAAATGTTAAGAACTTGACATTACATCTAACAGTATGTAGAAAATAAAGGGAAGAATGAAAAGATACAAAACAATATTGAACTTCTTTTATTCTAAGGATCAGGATTATATTTCAAAGATCAAATCCTTTAGAATTACAAATAATACCAAGACTTTCATGCACATACTTCTCATCTCTGAATTACATTATTTCAATGTTCTCCTTTACTGTGCTTCCCACATCCTACCAACAAAACCTCGGCCTATCTTCAATGCTGCTGCATACCGTACACATAATTGGGTTGCGTTCTACACACACAATACACACATCCGACAGCTCTATTTCCTCTGTCTGTATTTTGAAAATCTACCTATTTAGAAGGTTTTCATAATGATTTGGTTAGTATGCCAAACTTATTTTACGGCAACTTACCAATTCATTGCCTTCATTGGGTGAGGATTAGGATAAGTGTTGGGGTTGGAGTAATTGATTTCAGAGCCACATCAAAAAATAGCTGGTAGAAAATCTCATTGCTGGTCCACACCACTATATAATCAGATGTCACAGTGAATTGGTGCATTAGTGCACCCAGAATTAACCAGGTAAGGAGTTGTAGTACCAAACATTGAAAATGTTTTACATGGGGTCTTAAAATGGAATATTTTAGGGCAGCTCCATCAAGAATTTAGAAAGATGGCTGAAGAACTTTCCTCCATTTGTGGTGGTCTACTAAGGGGTAGAATAAACCATATCTAGAATAGAAAATAGAAATATAGAACATAAATATGTTCCTATGGGCTTCTTTAAAGTCATTGGGCCATATCCTAAACTACGCGTGCCTTACAGACGATTACTTGCGGGGGGTGCACGCCCCCTGCACTTCCCGCTCAAGGTCGCAGACCTAGTTTTAAATTTTAAGGTAGGAAACTGGACACATCCATCGTAAATTGGGGTTGCAGCTTTTTTTATCGTGACTAGGTCACGTACGGCAACCGGTACGCAATCGTAGTAATGTTGTGCGCATGCACACAACCTACTGGACAGGGGACTTATGATATTGGCAATCATAATTTCCCTGTTGTACGTTTTTCAGGATCTGGCCCATTTTAAGTTGCAGATCAGCATGTTAATGCATAATCACAATGTAAAGTGGAGAATATTCCCCTCTGGATGTAAAATTAGTGAAGACTATATTTGATATTTCATGGAATGTGCTTCATTAAGGGCGATTCTGTGTCTATATGGGGATCTGAAAACCACCCATTGTATTTTTAAAATACATTCAAGCTAAATGTATAATTGTTATTTTGGTGTTGCAAAAAATGTATTTGGATTCTGGGATGTCTAAAAATTTGTTTTAAAACTTAGTTCCAGAGTGTGTGGCATAGTCTGTAATTAAATCACACTTTTAGAACTGTTATAGAAAACTACATGTAGCTTCACACATTTCATGCATCCCGACAGCAATATAAGTTCCTATTTCACATACAGTAATGCTACTTATCACTGTCAGCTCTAAATATGTCAGTCAGTAACACATTAAGAAAGTTATTTAGATGATTTTATCTTTATAACTTAAATTGTGCATGTAAATAAAGTTTGTAGCAGTGTCAAATAAGATTATATTAAAAAAAAAAAGCAAACACAAACTAGAAACATCTTCTAAATAGCTTCTTTTTGGAAACGGTTGAAAAAATATATTCCACAAATACAAGTCCATAGTATAATGAGTGATATATTTCAGGTAGACCAGTGGTTCTAAACCTTGTGGTAAGTACTAGTTACCCTCTATGGAATCAGGTCAAGTACCGCTTTGCATATCATGCAGATACATGCCCACAAGCTACATGTATAGTTGTGTGTGTGTGTGTGTGTGTGTGTGTGTGCTATTTATTTATTTTTTTGCATATATTCACTATGAATTTGATTTGCATAATCTACTTATGTGATTTAGCCCCCAAGATGTTTTATCATATATGGCCTCTGCTAACTCGATAAAATAGCTGTACAGCTGCTACCTCCTAATCCAGTCACCCTGAATACCAACAGACAATGGTACAACAACCACTGGTTGAGAACCCCTGAGCTAGACAATATTTTATGATATTTTCCTGTATTTTGTTGAATATTTCTGGTGACTGACATTGGATATGCATTGAAATATACAAAGTCTGACAGATGTTCAGCAACAATAGAGTGCTTTGTTTTTCCAAAACTTTACTGTTGGAATAGTTAATCAGTAGAATACTAAAACCTGTGGTGAGGACAAAGATTAATTATACCTGTGTCTGTATGACAGTGTTTGTGTTTCAGACAAATTATATTTGCTTGCCTTTAAACGTTGTATAAATGTGATGCATGTAGATGAGCGCATGTTTAGGATGAATGAGCACACTTGTTTGAATGTCATATTTATCCCAGCATTTTGTCAGAAAATTAACTTCTTTGGAGTTTGTGCTTGAGTAGAGCATATGGTTCTTGATCTCTGGAGATGACAGCCTATCTGAGCAATAGCTCCGTATGGCTCCAGATCATCCTTGCTGGCAGATGCTGTGGGCTTTTCTTCGATTAAGTGGAGATCATCACTGTTTTGTTTGAGTACTGCTGTGTCTTGTACTCTGAAGTGTTTTGTTAATCACTGTCTGCCTTCAGTGCAAGCTGCCAAAGCTCTCATTAAGTTTGAATTCTGAGACGTCATGGTCGAATGATGGACTTGTAGGTTCTCCCCTTCTACATGTAACTCAGCTGCTTCCGTGTATGAAATGAAGTAAACAAATCACCAAACTTATTTTCGTATGGTATCTCCACTAACATCATGAAGTCAGATATTCTTTATCAGTCTGCAAAAAAAAGTTGTAAACAATTAGTATTAATTAAGATTCTAGATGGCAGTGCAGATAGAAACTACTAAACTTTTTAAATGGCGTAATCTCAAGAAAACTTAAATTTGGTAGAATGGTGAAATTTCTAACCCTAGCCAGTTAGGACTGAGGGTTATTTTAGTTTCTTTTTAAATCCCACAATGTATGTAGGAAAATGTCCACAGATGTGAAAAAGTCATGACCTGGTTACCATGGAGTTCGGAGATGTTGTCTATAAAAAGAGCTTTGAGTAGTAGATCTCAAAGTCTCTGATATATACAAGCAGAACTAAAAGTGTATATAGTCTTACAAAGACCAGTTCTCATCAGGTTGAATAAAAAGTGACTGTTTCTAAGCAGGATATAAGAGTAAAGATTTTCATAAATCTGCCACTAAGAACCTTACCTTGAGCATTCAATGTTTCTCACATTGCCCACAGAGGAAAAGAATGGGATCTGTTTAGAAAGGAGAGAGGGTGGAAAGATTAATAGAACAGCTGGTCTCTTCATATTTCTGCTGTTCTCCTGTCAATTAGCAAAACCACAACTCTGAAGAAATCACTGATTTTTCCAGCACTGGGCTTAGCTTCTCCAAATCCCTTTGTCCACATTGTTGTACCATCACTGGAGAAGGAGCTAGTTTAGAATAGGATAGAAAAAGTTTAAATAAATTCTGAAACTACAAAGTGTTCTTCCTGGCAGCATGGTGGCATGGAGCCAATAATAATCTCCTGTGCCCTTACTTTCTCTATGGTGGATTATGGGGATGCTATATGTGCTGACCTCATGGTGCCATGGATTAGCTTGTCCAAACCCAGCCATGACTCACAAGTATTCTCTGCTGGGCAGACTTTCGCATGTTCAATGCTATGCTTGCATATTATTAGTCTTTCAGTTGGGTTGCATGGTGATCCATGGCACAACTAATCAATAATGATTAAAGTATACATTCTTTAATAAAAAAAAATGGGTTCTTCCAACTCAATTAATATTTACACTTAATTTATTATGAGACAGTGACAAAGCCATTTGCAAAGTTTGAAAACAAATGTTTGTGAAATGGTGTGAAGATAAACCCAGAGTTCCAGTCCGGCTCACATGAGTATCACTTCAACCATGTTTGATAGGGAACAGCACGGTGGCTCAGTGAGTAGCACTGAGGTCATGAGTTTGATTCCAGGACTAGTCCTTATCTGTGTGGAGTTTGTATGTTTTCCCTGTGTCTGCATGGGTTTCCTCCGGGTTCTCTGGTTTCCTCCCACACGCCAAAAACATGCTGGTAGGCTAGTTGGCTGCTGAATAAATTAACCCTAATATGTGTGTGTGTGTGTGTGTGTGTGTGTGTGTGTATGTCTGTGTTAGGGAACTTAGAATGTAGCTCCAATGGGGCAGAGACTGATGTGAATGTGAAAAATGTTCTATAAAGCGCTACGTAATCTGATAGAACTATATAAAAACCTGTTAATAAATAAAATAAAATAAATGATAGGTCACCCAGCTCTAGCTGTAAATTTTATGTCTGTGGGTTTTCTCAAGGAGATTTTCCTCCGCTAAATAATTAAATATAAGCAAACTTGCTAGTATTTCAAATAATGTACAGACTACAGTATAGAGCAAACAGATGTCCAATCGAATAAGCCGAACACTGTAACAGTTCAGCAAAGCAATAAAAAAAGTTTGATCTCACCAACAGGCTTTGGTAACCTTCAGCCTCTCCAAGCTCAGCAGCATACCCTGGCTAGCTAGATTATGTAGTCTCCTTCAGACTTATCTGTATTTGTACAGCAGTATTTTGGTCACTCTTTGGAATGGGTGAGATATAAAGCGCAGAATGTCGAAAGTCGAAAGTTAACCTGATCGCACTACATGGTCTACAGCTTTAACTTAACGACTTTCCTCTATCCGACAGGGTTGTAAACTCAACACCTGTCAGATAGACTATTGTAAATCCCACACTTACTTTGTTCGGTATTACAATAACCCCTAATCTGACCCTAACCTCAACCCTAGTTTACAAACAGAAAGCAAAGACTTGCCGCTATGATGCAGCTCCAGCAGCTGTTGGCCGGACACTTACATGTTCAGATTCCTATCCTAACAATTACGATCAGCTCTGCGGCCTTACAGCCACATTGCTGGTTGTAACAGGGCTTCCTCCGCCCCGTTCCCTAATTTGCATGCCTATAACCGCCTTGACGGCAGAGATACGGCATGCATAAAGAGGGGGGGAAAGCCCCTTTTTTGTAACAGCCAGCGGCCGTAACTATAGCTCGCCGACCCTTACAGCAAGCTGGCCGTAATTCCCCAGGCTGCCGTTGCTTTGGATCAGGCCCAATGACCCTAGGAATGCACCTCTGCTTCACAGCACTGAAGTCATAAGTTCTATTGCTTTATCAGTGTAGAATTGATATATTCTCCACATATCTAAGTAGGGAGTGCTAAGTGTGTAATTTAGGTTAGACCCTTTGATAATGGTGTGTCCAATATAAAACCCTGAAGGACATCTAGGGTTTAAGCCCTTTCCTCCCATGGAAACTAGACATTGGAAAAGGGCGGGTGGCTGAATTTGCACCTATACAGGAAGCCATCTGTCTTTTAAATCAGCTGTCATGTAAAAGGACATTAAAGCCCATACTGTCTATTTTATCCCTATTATGTGGAATTGGAGCATTATGATGGGCATTTCTTATAATATATGTTCCATAATTAAGTTGTTTACTCCTCAACTGTGCTAAAGTGGGGAGCTGACACTCATAGTATGGCTTTATAAGAAGTAGTATTATTTGTATAAATTGAGCACAATTAAGGTGGAATTAAGAGCAATGCTATGATAAATATAAACTATATGACTCATAATAAAGCAGTTTATTCCTTCTTAATTGTGCTCTAATTAACCCCAAAATAAGGGTATATATTATACAAACCCTTATTGGGAAGGGGACATACACACCTATTATGGGGGAGAATCAATAGATAACTCGATGTGTCAGCAATTCAGAGCAATGTATCAAATAACATATTCAGATTCAATGACAGATGATATGCTGTAGTATATCCAATATTTCATGTTATAAAAATCCCAATGTATGGTGCAGGATTCTGCCCCTCACAATTACTGATTAGATACAACAGGGGTCTGGTTCGAATTTCTATGTATTGCAAAATTTAGCACAGCAACATTGTTAATGATGACGGTGGAATGATGACAATTTAAGGCTCTAAAATAAAGTTATGCTGGCAGATCAAGAAATCAACTAAATCATAAATTAGACAGTAATAAAGTCATCAAGCTGTATTTCGAATATGTTTGCAGCTGACAGTATTGATTTTGAACAGTAAAAACACTCAAATAGGTTGGTATGGTGAATGATGTCTTTATGAGTAAACTTATTTAGACATTGTTCCATATTTGCCTGTCTAAATATATATCTTAAGTACTTTGAAACTTTACATATTCATATAACTTCAATTTCGAAATAGTCTAAATCAGTGGTTCCCAAACCAGTCCTCAAGGCTCCCCAATAGTGCATGTTTTCCAGATCTCCCTACAGAACAAGGTATATAATTATACCACCTGTTGGTCTTTTAAACAGTGAATAGTGAACACACCTGTGCTCCAGCAAGGAGATCTACAAAACATGCACTGTTGGGGAGCCTTGAGGACTGGTTTGGGAACCTAGGGTCTAAATGATGACAGTTATAATTCAAACAAGTGTAACTAATGACAGAACTAAAATGGAGAACATACTTATTTCAAACCAGTCTGAATGATGACAGTTATAGTTCAAAATAGGAAATTATGAATTCTTTTACCATCCAGAAATGGAACACTATGCACGTGGTAATCATAAAGGTATTTACCGGTGTCGTCGCTGAGTATGGCCCTTTTTCGAAAAGTTCGGTTTCCCCCAGCCAGTTGCGATCGTTTGACCAAAGAAAGAAGATAAGGCTGCGAATGGTGTGTATTAATGGAACTCCAACCCTTACCCTAACCCTTCCCTTCCATTACCCAAACTTTTATTCTCCCCTTCCTGTACCCTAACCCTCCCTTACCCCCAACCTAACCCTAAGACTCCCCTACCCGCAGACTGACCCTAAGATTCCCCTCCTTGCAGCCTAACTCTAAGACTCCCTTCCCCGTAGCCTGACCTTAAAGCTTCCCATATACTTCTAACCCTAAAACTCCCCATAGACTCCACTGTAATACTCACCTGTCCGGCGGGTATGCGGTGGTGCGACAGGTCTGCAGCGGCATTTCCAAGTGAATGAATTGACATACTTACCCATTCAAGATAGAGACAGACGAAAATGAGCTTTCAGTTGTCTCTAGTTCAGAAACAGCATTTTCTCAGCGGTAACTGCATCCTGGTATTTAGGGACACAGATGCACAGCCAGAAATATGCAGATGAATGCCAGTATTAGCCAGGGAAGTATCAGAAATTGAACAAGAATAAACAGCTAAAATAACAAGAGCTCATGGAACCAGGACACTACTGCAACATGCAAATGCTATTACTAGCAATGGTGGGGTGTCAGGATGTGCCTTTTAAACTTAAAGTAGAGTATCAGCAAAAGTAACACACATGCATAGCAACTAGAACTAATTATAAGGAGCTCTCACACAGGTTAAACCACAATCAGAACTGAGTCTTGCAGCTCACAGTGATTGATACACACAGAGCATTAAACAAAGCTGGATCATAACAGTCTATATGTCACACAATAAAGTTCTTTATTCCACCTTAATTGTGCTCAAATAATTCTCCATAATAAAGCTCTGTATCATATAGATCCCAATTATGGGGTAACCTAAAAAAAATTTTATGGGCCATATCGAGCTGTGTAACTAGGATCGTTTAAGAAAAATTAAGGAGGAATAAACAGCTTTATTATAACACATATAGTTTATATGCCCCACAATAAAGTTTTTTATTCTTCCTAACTTGTGCTATATGCCCCAAAATAAAGCTTATTGTTATTTTCACGCAAATTAACTCATAAAATAGGGTCGTTTTTATGTTCTTCAGCACAGAGAATGTTTGCTCATCAGAAGCAACTGATGCTGGAAGACTAATGCAAATACAGCTCACTCTGCTCTATCACACCTCTCACTGCTCACTCCATATCTCACACTGCCCAATCACACCTCACTGCTCACTCCACATCTCACACTGCCCCATCACATCTCACTGCTTACTCAACAGCTCACACTGCCCCATCACACCTCCCTGCTCATTCCACATCTCACATTGCCCCACCGCACCTCTCTGCTCACTCCACAGCTCACACTGCCCAATCCCACCTCTCTGCTCTCTCCACATCTCACATTGCCCCACCGCACCTCACTGCTCACTCCACATCTCACACTGCCCCACCGCACCTTACTGCTCACTCCATAGCTCACACTGCCCAATAACACCTGACTGCTCACTCCACATCTCACACTGCCCCATCACACCTCACTGCTCACTCCACATCTCACATTGCCCCACCGCACCTCACTGCTCACTCCACAGCTCACACCTAGCAATCACACCTCTCTGCTCACTCCACATCTCACATTGCCCCACCGCACCTCTCTGCTCACTCCACATCTCACATTGCCCAATCATACCTCTCTGCTCACTCCACATCTCACACTGCCCCATCACACCTCACTACTCTCTGCACAGCTCACACTGCCCAATCACACCTCACTGCTCACTCCACATCTCACATTGCCCCACCACACCTCACTGCTCACTCCACATCTCACACTGCCCCACCACACCTCACTGCTCACTCCACAGCTCCCTGTCTGATGCTGTTGTGCAGCAATGTAGCAGAAAGCTAAGACCAGCACAGTGGAGGGAAGGGGGAACTATAAAGCCCCCTCCTGCAGCCTTCCAGGGGCTTTGTAGTTTCTCTTGGCAGTTCATAAGACAATACCATATTCCAGTAGTCTCCAAGATATTCGAGGAGTGTTTGCAAGTATGGAATAGTCATTTGTCTAGTAGCTGTACTGTTCATGCATAGTAGAGATTGTTCTCTGTGCATGTGCCCCCCTTCCACCTGGATTCCATAGATATATGTATGCTGCAGTTTTTTGTCACAGTATTTATACATGTTTATAAGCCACTACAATAATTAGCATTGATTTCTGGAACCATACTAATGCGGCTCTAAAGGGGTGTGTCATGGATCACCAAAGGGGTGTGTCTAGCTCCACCCATGGGTACATATAGTGCAGCCCAAGTAAACTATTTTTTCAGTAAAAAACTTATTGTTAAATTGTATCAGGAATAGTTGGTAACATTGGCAAATGCAATTTTATTCAATTGCAGGTAAATGCATCGTGGCCAACGTTATTGAAGGCATTTGAATTCATTATTTAATTTATCACTCCATACACATTAGACAGTATAATCTAATTATAGTCTAGGCCTAAGACTTAAAAGAAATATATTTTATCCAGATAAGACTTTGACATATAGTTATACAGAGCAACAGATACATATGGTTTTTCAGTGTTGCAAGCTACCTTTATGTGTTGGATCAACCTGCGTTTCTATCTTTAAAATAAAAGTTAATGGAGCAGCAGAGAACTGATGATAAAACATTCTTTGTTCCTAGTGCCAGACATTCTGCTTGACATAATCCAATGTTCTTGCTCACATTTTTTTAAATATTTTTTTTTTTATCAGTTTTCACTTTTTTGCATGCACCACATATTTTTACAAAAGAGTAATATGTTAGAAGTCACACATTTAGTAGTTCAGGTACAAAGACTAGAATTGTGCCAGTTGGCAAAAGATAGTAGGAAGCTGTCACTAAATGGCAGCAGCTGCTCCTAGTTCTAAAGAACACGTCCCAGTCAGAGCTGAAAACTGATGGCATCTACAGTAATACTAGCTTAATGGCCCATCTGCTACTCTATAGGGTCCCTAGCTGCTGTATGGAGTCATAGGCATTTGACAGGCACTCTCTTTTTGCCAGTCCCATATTGTGGCAAATGCTGCAAATTATTTGTTTTTATCTGACAGGATTCAGATAAAGTAGTAGTTTAACAATTAGGAGATTTTTGTTATTTTCTTTGTATAAATAACAGTTATATGTAAGCCTGTCTAACACTATGAACAATAACTCCCAGTATATGAAATTTTCTTGCTTAATACATTTTTAAGAATATCTCAGAAAATAGAATGGAAATAATGTTGTCCACGGACTGGATCTATAATTAGATGGCTGTATGCAGACTTTCCTGTGGGTGAGGAGAGACCACTACCTTTCCACACCATCCTCATGTATAATTGGGATGGCAAGGGGGTCTGAATACAGCAGGACATACTTGCATGCCCCCACTGTACAGATTAAACACTTCCTCCCTCCTGTATAGCAGAACTGATGTCTGCATCCTGTCCCATCCAACCCTGTCATTGTCAGTGTCACCAGCATGGAACTCTGGATCCAAAGATTCCAGATCCGTAATGGAAATGGGGCACATGCACATGCGAGGTCTCAAAATGCAGGAGTTTTCTGATCCTAGCTATCAGAAAACATCCCTTTTACAGAGGTCTGGATCTGGTTCAATAATAACCAGTAATTCACTTTGCACATTAAGGACCTGATTCGCACCTAACTCACTCTTCCAGCCCCCAACCCTCCCCCTGTTTTTAGGTACCTTATGGCACTTACAAGTACCATAGGGCTACCTTATATCTCGTGCAATGTCCATACAGACACTACACCTCCCCGCCTCCCCCCGCCCTCACCAGCTAGTCTGAATACCTCCCACTTCTTCCTGAAAACTCCATAACGCCACCTCTATGGACGTAAATCACTGCATGCGGTGTTTAAAGACCGCGCCTACGCTATCTACATACCGATCTGGTACGTAGATAGCGTAAATAACCTACTATGCATGCACAGTAGGTCATTTCAGCCAGATACGCACTTAAGAAGCAGAAGCTTCTTAAGTGTGAATCAGACCCTAAGACATTAAGTATTAATAACACAATAAATAGGTTCAATAAAGCACAAGATAATGTTCTATAATGGTGGGACCACCCACCTGGCCGCTGAGTCTAACTAGGAGCCTTGTGTTCCCCTGGAGACTCCTAGCAGGTTGCAGCCCCTGGCAGTGGAAACCATGTACTTGCAGGGGGAGTACTAGCTGCACGTTTCCTGGAACCAAAGACAAAGAAGATACCTAGAACAGATGTGTTGTGGAAAGTAAACAATTAGAACTAAAATATAAAGCACCTGTAGGAAGAATATACACTACAAAGGGTAAGGTGCCAAGCAATGTGAGCTAGAATATACACTAAGACACAGATGCTCTCTAGGGACTATATTCACAGATACAAGTAAATTAGGTTCGGACAGATCCGCACCTATCTCACCCGTCCTGCCCCTAACCCACCCCCTCATTTTTAGCTACCTTATGGCAATTATGAGTGCCATAGGACTACCTTATCTAACCATGTGGAGTTTCCTTCTTGAGAAGGAAACTCCACACGGACATCGCCTCTCCCCGCCCTTCCCCTCCCGCTTCTACCTAATCACTCTCCAAGGTGGTATTATGCCACCTTTTTCTACTTAAACTACTCTGTTCGGTCTTTAAAGACTGCACAGAGGCAATCTATGTACCTAACTGGTATGTAGATTGTGTAAATGACCTACTACACATGCTTAATAGGTCATTTACTAGAGGTTGCGTGACAATGCGGCGGAAGGTATTTAAATTGTACAGTGTGGGCTGGGTTAGGCACTTCCGCACGTTCATTCTCTTGGTCCGCACAACAATACGCATGGAGCAGTTAAGGTAGAATATTGGCTTGCATGTCAGCTAAATTCCGTCCATCAGAGGACAGTGTCATGGGAGTTCTTTCTTAAAGCACTCTTTAAGCCTTCTGAATATGGTCCATAATTATTATTATCATCTGTGCAGTAATATCTAGAATGGTTAGCAGATCCACTCCTTTAAGATATCCCCAATCTTTTATTATTATAGTTTTGGCTTTATTTTTGCCAAGGCGAGTATCATAGGTTCTGTGGTAGTCCCCGGCACGATGGCTGTCTTTCAGAAGTAGAGGCAGCTGAAAGTTCCTAGGTAGCCATTTTAGATTTTCTCTGAATGGGTGAGTATGCTGATTGTCATATTTAATCATTAATTTTTAGAAGCGCTGCCTGCCAGGCCCCCCGCACCAACCACCCGCCGCAGACACTACCAGAGAGGTGAGTAACCTCTTTGGGGACTTTTAGAGTTAGGAGGATGGTAAGAGTTAGGCTCTGGGGAAGAAACGGTTAGAGTTAGGACCATGGAAGAGCAGGGGTAGGGTTAGGATTAGGCTGCGGGGAAGGGAGGGTTAGGGTTAGGCTATGGGGAAGGGAGGGTTAGGGTCAGGCTGTAGGGAAGAGAGAGTTCGTGTTAGGCTAATAGAAGGGGAGGGTTAGAGTAAGGATTAGGGAAAGGGTTGGGGTTTATTTTGATACTTACCATTTGGAGCTCTGTGTTGGGTGCTCCAGGAATCGATTGCTTTGCCTCTTTGAGGCAAAAGCAATCAATTTCCCAGCTAGTTCGGAATTGGAACTATTGAAATAAGACCGTTCTCGACGGGAACACACACCCCATAGGTTCAGCGGCATTGCAATATCTTTTTATATCTTTCTATATAAGTAGTTCAATTTGATGTATTATCACAAATATTGTGCTTTCTAATCTACTTTAAACTTCTGATTGGTATGGAACCCCATTGTTATGGGAGTTTTCTCCTCATGGCACTGTGGCTAGACCAAAAATGGACAACACATACTGCTCATGAATGTACCTTCCAATGAACGACTGATACAGGTGTTCATATTCTCTCATATAATAACTTAATGAAAGTATAAGAATCATCAATTGCACTGTGATTTCAAATATACCCGTTTTAGGGACCTTATTATTTCTAACATTGTGTAATTAAGTTGTTTAACTAATAATTCTAAGATGACGCCCACTTCATTGCATATTTAATGTAGTGGTCTGGAATTAGTGATACCAAAATCTTACAGAAAGTATTTGTAGAGATTCATGACGTAGTCGCATTAGACCTCTTTAGATGATTTGAAAGTTCCACACCCGTTGGTATTGTTATTAATCATGACAAACCCTGGCAGATGAAACGTTGAAATCTCCAGATACTTATCAGTTCCGTGATCCATTACAATCTTCAGGAGCCTATTTTACTATTTGGTTTATGCAGCTACTTTCTTATTTCTTCAAATGTGTTGTAGTTTTGCTAAATGTTATAAAGGAATGAGAGAGCAAAAATACTGTACATAGAAAACAGCTGTTTTGTTCATAATTTTGCTCTCTTATGCTAAATAGACCCCAATGTGTGTTGAGTAAGTTTTGTTAGCCCCAAACTTGCAAACAAAACCCACCAAAAACAACATATCAAGCACCATAAATGTGACACCATAATTTTTTTTTTCAAAAGCCCAAACTGTTCCTTGGCAGAATTAATAAATAATTGCAGTCATTTTCAAATTGTAAAAGCACTTTTTCCTGTAAATTAAAATCATTTCTATTGGAAATAACCCCAAAGACATGCCTAATATGCTCACAGTCTAAGTGTATTTATAAATAAATATAGTACTACAATATCCCAATTTAAATATAAAGCATTATTCTAATTAGTAAAGGACATAATAAATTTGTGTCTTACTAACATAGACATGCCCCAGCAATGTTTTATTTTAAGAAATAAACAAATAAAAATCACAGATTATAAGAGAAAATAATTTAATAGTATGTGACAATTATATTTTTGCTTAATAGGTTTTCGGTAACTATTTAAATCAAATGAAGTACATTTTAATTTGCATTCCTTGCTGTCTGTTCTGCATTAAGTTTTAAATAAAAAAGAGATTTTTTTCATTTTTCATTTAGTCCCTCTATTATTAATTTAATACAATGATAACACTATGCTAATATTTCTGTTAATAGTCAGCTTATTAAATTACATATTTTAAATGTAGCACACTTGAAGAAACCATTATTCCTCAGGCTCAATTTCATTATTTGGAAATATGCTTTTACTTTAGCTACTGAATTTATTTACAACACAATTTAATTTTGGATTGAGTTGGACTTTCAAATTAAACACTTGAAGGGAAATATAATACACATTTTTTTAAAGTTCTTTTTATTTTTTTTAGGTACTTAATAAAACAGACTATTTAATTGGCAATGATTAATTTTTATCCCAAAAAAATATCAAGAAGATATTTGCTTATTTTTATCAGTTTATAACTAATAATTATTACTAATGATTGTTTTTCTACTAACATAATGGAAACAAATAAATGTATTACTTTAAGTCCCTTTACATAGGGAAAAATGATAGAAATAGATTTTGAAGACGGTGAATCATCCAATCTAGACGATTTGTTTAATTGATGCTAACACAATGCAGAGACAATTTTAAAATAATCTTTTTTTTAATGTTGTTTTGCAAGTAGTGTTCCATTTTAATAATTTTATTATCATTAAATGTAGAAATAAAACAATAATAATAATCATAATAATAATAATAATAATAATAATAATAATAATAATAATAAAATATAGGGCTTTGTTTTATGTGTGTGCAGGGAATTTCATTGAAGAACTCATGCATTTTCACCAACCCCATGCTGACTAGTTCTGCAGAATCTCAGTAAAATATAGTGGAGCACCTTTTCACTAGTGTTCAGCACATAGATGCGTGCACAAAGCAAATCAGTTTCTCTCTATGCTCCCATATTTCTTCTGCAAGTAAAAATCTAGCTGTAGTTACATTCATAAAAAGGTGTACTCTTGGGGCCTCATTTACAAAGCTCGATTTGTCCTAATTCGCCATAAATCGCATGATTTGACCCTCTAAACTCACATCACGGTATGTGACAAAAAATGTCACAAAAGGTCAAATCACGTGATTTGTGGCTTTTAAAAAATCTCCTCGCCAAACATCGCTGGACAGAAATTGTCCAGATGTTTGCCATTCAAAACATAGAAAAAAAAATTGTGGTATTCACTAAAGGCGATTTGAAGAAATCGCTTTTAGTGCGACCTGAAATCACAAAAAAAAACTTGCACCCTAAGAGGTGCGATTTTAATGTAATCGCACGTCCTTGACTCTCAAAAACACATATCAATATACTTGACGTGTTTTTGTGTGTGAAAAAACCAAGTGCAGCATGGTTGAAAGCCTTAGCCATGCTGTGCTGATAGAACTACAAGGCTAAGCATTGCTAGGCTCAGAAACGCTAGAGCACCAGTGTAACTGACGTCATCTATTCTATAAAACACTGCTACCTAGCGACCAAATGGTCATTAGGAGCAGCGCCAAGGAAGAAGAGGAGCGTGTCCCCGCCGTGTCAAGTACAGAAGAGCCAGAGAACCAGACAAGTGACTCCAATCAACCGGAACCCAGACTCCAATCAAGTGAAGAACTTTCAGCACATCCAGCAAGGCTTCCCATGACAAATGACAGCAAACGGTGAGTGCCCAAAACTTTTATTCTTTTACAACACCACACACTGCATTCACACACTTAGGATAGGAAACAGTGACCACCGGATGTAAGTGCACACATTAGGGAACATAATTAGTTAGGGAAAATTTTATTTTTTGCATGTAAACTTACTGTAATGTGTTAATGTATGTTTAGTGCACACTGTCTTTTTTTTATACAAACTACACACAGCGCGGCATGGTTAGAAGTCTTACCATGCTGACCCTGATATTACTACAAGGCTAAGCAATGCTGAGCCTTGTAGTTCTATTAGCAAAGCATGGCTAAGGCTTTCAACCATGCAGCAATTGTGTTTTTTTAAACTCCCGCGACTTGCTGCGATATTTTCAAGGTCTAATCGCGGTTATTTTCTATAGAAAACCACCGCGATTTAGCCCTTTCAAAATCGCAGCAACTCGCGTGATATGATTTAGATCTCTGTAAAATCGCATCTTTGTGAATACCGCGATTTAAACCAAAAAATCGCGGGTAAATCGCGGCGACATGAAACTATTTAATCACGCCTTCAAAAATCGTCCTTTGTAAATGAGGCCTCATTAATACACTCAATACATTTTCTATAAGTTATTTCTTTTTTAATATTATTTTTAAGTAATAGCTAATTGATTTAGATAGAAAGTAAATAGCTAAGTATAAACTGGCTATGAAATAATTAGATGTGTTTATCTTATAAAAAACAAACAAACAAACAAACAGGACTGTCTCCCTGGCAGATCCGGCAATGGGTGGGACAGCTATGTCAGGCCCGAGTTTCAGAGTGGCCCATGCAATCCACTGCTGCAGACTATTGAGAAAGGATGGCGGCCCCCAAAAACATTACTGGACCGGGGCCCCAAGATTTCTGTTGCCGTACCTGCTCCCTAGCATAAGGTTTGCAACCCCCTTTCCCCCCACCACCACTGATTTTATGGTAACTAGCTCATCAGCCTGGGGTGATGAAACAATAGAAGGGGAATTTGGAATGTGAGGTCTCCCCACCAAGATTCTAACCATCCTCAGGTCAGTCAATACCAGTAGTGGTTTCTGTAGGGAACTGGGCCCACAAAAAAAGTACCCTCCTTAGCTATGCCTAGTCCAAGAGTTGATAGCACTCTAGAGCTCTTCCTGCATCTCTATCCTGGTGGGGGCAGTTATTTCAGAGCAAAATAAAAGGTTACCTCGGGTCATAGAATCTAGTACCATACTCACCACATGGCATTTCATAGCAGAATTAGCTTATAGTCATTGATTGAATGATTGGATGTGGTTTGCCGGTATGATGTGTCATTTTCGACACATCATTTTCTGGCAGTGGAGGAGTGACAGCAGTCACTTTAAGACTGCTGCAAACAAGAAAGCGAGGCTTCCACGACCAGTCAAGACATTAATGGTGCAACGTCAACAGGGAAGATTTTTCCCTAACACTCACCCAAACCCTCCCCTTCCTTTAACATAATCTTAACTTTACATCTCCCACAGCCTAAACGTAACCTTCCCTTTCTATTAGCCTAACCTTAACCCTCCATCTCCTGCAGCCTAAACGTAACCTTAAACATGAACAAGAGCAAACTCTCAAAAGAAGAGGTTAACCCTTAAGGTACAGGAGTTTGTCATGACTATGAGCCAAAAAATGTAGTGCTATGTACTTAGAACCTTCCTAACCGTTATCATATATAAGACAGGGTATAACTGTAATTAAACAAATAACTGCTTTGTATAAAATATTTGTGGTCGTCTATATGGTTTATATATGGCGTTTGTCACTTTTTGTGGCAAGTTGTATATGTAGTTAAGCTATTTGCAATCATGACATGCAATTCACTTTGGGAAATTTACAAGAAACATCAATAAAGTTAGGGGCTATGGTGAGGACATTTTCCCTTTAAAATGAAATAAATTTGATAATAATGCTTTAACTTTGTGCTATTCCTCACTATATCAGACGGCTTCTTTATATACTCCTATTACATGAAATGCTGCAATAGTAGAACTACCTAGGCTCTCTTTGGCCCAGATCCAAACCTATGGCCGACAGGGGACTGATGCAAGTCCCCTGTGTCGGAACATCTGTGCGTCAGATATTCCGACTGCGTAAGTACTGACATATGTATCTAAGTTCTGTACTTTAGTATTTACACAGAAGTGATTTACTCTTCATTTATGATGGCCGTATCCCCGCCGTGCAGGTGGGGATAGCCATGTAAATGAGGGGTCGGGGGTGGGGAAGCATAGATACGTAGAGACGCTACGAAGCCCAGATTCGTATGGATACAATGTGTAAAAGCTATCGATAATTACTACCGATAGAGGGGAGTGATGGGGGTGTGCACTTCCCTCTACCTTGCGTAACTTAGACCCCTGCACGTACGGAAAGTGTGCGAGGGGCTGGATCTGGGCCTTTGTACTTAATTAACTCTGTGTAAATAACAGATCTTGTATCAGAAGATCTGTGTAAGAGCTATCGGCTATTAGTGCTCTCAGACCCTTTAATGATTTGTACATCTTGGCAGTTTGCCGAATCTCCCTTGTATTGCGCTGAACAATTGAATTCGGCAATTAGATTGCACTGATGACCGTACCAATCGTGTTTTTGCAACTTGGAGAGAATGTATAAGAGTCCTCCCAGCCTTCAAACCTTACATTGGGAAAGCGCCATAGTGTGACTTGGACTCTGTGAGCTGGATCTTGATAGCTAAAATTAGGCAGGGTCAGTTAGCTGCACCTTTAGTGGAGTGAAGACCCACTGTGAGGTGGTCATTTTTGTTTAATTATTATTATTATTTTTTTTAATTGTAGGTAACAGATATAGCCATTGTAGACGTGTACTTGTTCAGATGGAGAATTTATAGCAGGACGGTGCTGTCCCTGATTGTTTTTAATATGTGTATGTTATCATGTGCCATATGCTGTTCTCTGTCTTCTTTTAAACAGTATTTTTTTTGCTGTTGATAATATTAAAGTAAGCTTATGATTGGAATAAAGATTTAATATTGTAACAGAGAAGTGGTTTGGTGGGCACCATTTAAATTGGTACTTTAAGAGTTAACCTTTTCTTTTAAAAGTTTGCTTTTATTCTTATTTACTTGCAGTATTATTATTAATTAGGTTGCACTCGCTTTTGGTTCTTTTTATAATGGAATTTACCAGTTGTTGATTTTTGAGACATCGTTATACTCATAACCAGTAACCCTAACCTTAACATCTGCATCTCCCACAGCCTAACCCTAATCTTCTATGTCCTGTAGCCTAACCCTAACCTTAACCCTCCATGATCTGTAGCTTTACACTATCCCTAACCTTAACTCTCCATCTCCCGCAGCCTAACCCTAACCTTCTATGCCCTGCAGCCTAACCTTAACCCTGCCTCACTGGAGTTGGGGAGAGAATATTTCAGGAATGGATACTTTGGTTAAATAAGGACATTGGGCCGGATCCAGAACTACGTCCCTCTTCCATAGAAGGACGTAGTTCACTAAACAGTAGCTACTGCGCATTCTTAGTAGCTATTGTACGTAATCTGCATATCGTTTGGATACGTAGATTGCGTATATGCAGTCTTTTAGACCGCATATACGCCATCTACGTATCGAAACGATACGCAGATTGCATACAATAGCTACTACGCATGCGCAGTAGCTACTGTTTAGTGAACTATATCCGTCTATGGAAGACGGACGTAATTCTGGATCCGGCCCATTTGCTGTAAGTACCCGTTCACAATAGTAAAAATCATAATATAAATAATTTTGCCACTGATATGGCCACAATTCAGCTGGTGGCTGTATCAATGTTGAAATAGGGCCTTTCTAACAGGCAATTGTATCCAGAATAATTGATAGCACCATTTAAAGAAAACAATCAGGGTTGCCGACTCTCTCGGAATGTCCGGGAGACTCCCGAAATTCGGGCAGTTCTCCCAGTATCCCAGGAGAGCCATCAAATCTCCTGCAAGTGACTTGAGGCCAGTGGTTTCATGGAAACCATGGCCTCAAGGGCTGCCCCCCTGCCTAGCAACACTAGTATACTAGTGTTGCTAGGGCCAGGGAGCGACTTGATGACGCAATTTGCACCAGCAAGCCCCATCCCGATCAATGTTACAGCTCAAAATGGTTAAGTATTAGTCAAGGGAGCGGGGCTTAAAGACGCAATTTGCATAAATCGCGCCATTAAGCTCCGCCCCCTGCATGCATCTATAGCTCCCCTCCGGAATCTCCCAGAGGGAAGCTGTTAAAAATCATCAACCCTGTCATAAATTACATAAAGTGCTAAATATACAAATACAGCTCAGAATATCTAAGCAAAAATGGAACTTGACTATAATACCACTAGAACTTTGCATGTCAGTGAAATGGCCTATTCCACTAGAAATCTTGACTTTATAATTTCTCCAAATGCTTATTATTTTATTATACCCCACCTAATGGTTGAAGCTAATTTAAAATGTCATAAATCTTTCCTGTGCTAGGAATAATGCAGTGTGGAATATATAACAGTTTTACTAGACTACCTCCAATAAACATCACACTGTTTCCTGCAGCTATTTCTAATTATATGCATGTGATTTTATGGAAGCTTTGTGGACATTAAGAAACCCATGTTTGTTTTATGTGCTATTGTGCACTTGCATATCAGAGTCTTGCAAGATCATTGCCATGTCTCCATAACCTTAATTGGAAAAATTAGCCTTTAGGGTTTTGAAATGTCATGTGGAAATTAGGCCTTTCATCTATTTCATTAATTAGTGTTAGCTTTTATTGTCTTCTCTATAAACACCACAAAGAAACTTTATTAATTTGAAGTAAGGAATCTGTTCAAATTGTACGTTTTCTAGGAATTATGGCACATGTACAGGTGGTGCATTATTAATTTGGACTTACAGTGCCATTCAAAGCCCCAGGGCTGCTTAAAAGATACTGTAAATATACTGAACCTATCTTAATTATTTTCACTTCTGCGAAATTCCTCAAAAATGCACATATTAAACTAGGTAGTATTTTTTTTTTCATCACAATGGACCAGACCCAGAGTTAATAATGATACCGCATTTACGCACGCAATGTGCGTAAGTGGGGTTCCTGGAGGGGCGGGTGTATGCACAGATGTTACTGAGTTCCATACATTTTACAGCAGGGGCAAGGTTTACTACTTACGAACGGATCAGTAGTCGTATGAATCTGGCTTTAAGTTCACAAGAGAGAGATGACAGGGGGAGTTCACTTCCCTTTTCTGTGCAGACTTTAAGACCACCACAAGCTTGAAGGGGCTGATTCAGAGATGCACTTACACCTTTTATTAGGTGCAAGTCTACAGCTCGGCTAAACCATTTTTCTAAGTAAGGGGTGTTAATTAATTAAAAAATTTTTGCATGCAGGGAAAATACTTTATTTTTACACATAGAACTAAAATACTGCATAGCTTTATGTATATATTATAAAATAGAGTTGAGCTCAGAAACTTCACCTCCTAATTTTAATTCTGGTTTTACTATTTAAATCTGCCTAACCTTGCAATTTAACATGGTATTGCTCAAGTCTACACTTGCACCTAAAAAAAGGTGTAAGTGCAACTCTGAATCAGCCCCTAAGTGTACACGGAAAAGGGTCATCCGGTCCAATATTTTTATGTATTGTTGTTAACCAGTTTCCTATTATTTTCCTCCAAGTTGTTAGTATTTAACATAGTTCATTTTCATTGCATTTAATCCCAGTTAAATAATAATGCTTACAGTACATGATTTACTAGTCCGCTGGAATCTTTGACCTGAAAAACATAGTGAACAAAAAAATAGGTCGTGCTAAGAGGCAGAATGATAAAAAAAAAAAAAAAAAAAAAAAAAAATTCCTAAAAAAAAAAAAAAAAAAAAAGAATTCCTGACCTATGCTGGCAGTCATGTGTTTCAATTATTTTCAGGAATCCATTTGTCAAATAAGTGAAGCGATCTGCAATGTCAAGTTCAAGCTGGGGTTACTGGCTTTCTACATCTGATATGATGTATCTTCAGTAGCTGTTTAATTGAATTACTCAATTTATTTTTCAAGCAACAATGCTCTACCAGGAACCATGACATTAAACAATTAAATATGAGTTTAAAAGTCAGCATTTTGTGTAATTCATCATTTCAGCAAACCATCACAGAGGCCTCGGGCTTGACAATTCCTGAATCCGTAAAGTAATATCAATAAAAGAACAAACCACCTGTCTTAAGTGCCACAGCACAATAACTGTTATTTTTATTTTATTGATGTTCCTGATCAGGAAAGGATCATATACATATGTGCTCACTATATATTCAATGTTTGACGAAAAGACACATATGAAGCAAAAATTTTTATTTAAAATTACATTCTCAATAGGAACACATCACCAGCACCATAAACAACAAAAATAACAAATGTAACTATTTACACAACCTATAACATTTTGATTTGTTTCACATATGTATTTCAAGAGGATCAAGTATGGTTTCGTCTGGCATGTGTCGGCTGTTTGACGAGGTTTCAAATAAACATAAGTTCTGTATGAGTCGAGCAATGCTATCATGCAGTGCTTGAAGGGTTAACCCCCAACAGCTAGCACCAGGAGTGTAACAGACAGGCAGGGATGTCTTAATAATAAATCTGTTAGAGCTGCAGCTGAGTAGAGGAAAGTTATGAACATGTTTTTATATTCAATATAAATATATCAAATGTATAACAGGAAGAACAGGCAGTGCTACTGCACCAGTTTGGTGAGCAAAGTTGAAAGAGTTAAGCCCTAGCACAGAGCACTGGAACAAGAGTGCTGCATAAATAAAATAAAATGATATTGTTAAATAAAATAAGGTTGTTTGTACTTCCCTGGTGGTGGAAGGGGGAAGAGATACAGATGTATTTGCAGCAGCTTATAACTGCAGCTATATGGTTCCCCCTGGCAGCCAGTTTGCAGTGGCTTCTAAACACAAGATGCAGTGCCTGCTGGGCTATCCAACAATTCAGATTTCATAATGATGTGCTAAGGGTTCCAACAAGTCAGGTTTCATAATGAAGCCCTGAGGGCTCCAACAAGTCAGGTTTCATAATAAAGGCCTGAGGGCTCCAGGAAGGGAGACTTCGAGGGGAGGCCAGACATTGGGCAAGGTCTCTGAAAGTATTTTTGGGTGGAAGATTTAAAATATAAAATTCTTATCCCACTCCTAGGTGGGGTTGGGGCTGGAATGAGGACCGAGCCTCCCTCCCCTGGCAGCTGGTGGACAGGGAGAATGCATATTTCCCAAACATAACCATGTTAAAGATGTGTAAACTCTCCTGACTGATCCAAGGCACATGAATCAGCTTAGAGTGCTTTCAAGTAACAGGAGGATGAATAACCTCCTGATGTTTTATTATGTTTGTATAAAAAAATGGCCCTGTGCGCCCATTGATATATATGTACATTGTGTAGTATGCTGTGTGCATTTTAACCTAGGGTATCCTGATGTAACATCTTTATCACTAGTATATTTGACTAGTATATCCTTAGTATATCAATCTTTATAAGGGCTGCAAGAGCAATAAAACTACTTAGAATTCTGCCTGCTCTATTCTGTCACCAACAGATACAAACTACTACTCTAATCCTTTTCCCAGAAGTCCGACCTCCTGCACATTACATTATGTCATCTACCCATAGTCCTGATCCATAGCAAGTGGTTTATGGAACATCAGTCAGACTCCAACAACGGGGTGAGAAGCAGCCATATTAGTCAATACACAGAAAAGGAGTATAAGGTGGAAGCAACAGTGTAAAGGGAGAAACTGACCGTAAGAGGGAACCACTATACCCAAGGAGTAGGAGCTACACTGGAATAAATCAGAATAAGTCAGATCCTATGGCAACTCATGCACTATCATGACAAATGCCAGGAGCGTGACAGCACAGTGTCCTTTTACCTTTGATATCACTTTTGATTGGCTGACACTTCACTTCTTTACTATTGTGTTAGGGAATTTGTGTACCAGCCCAGCGATTTCGAAACAAAAATGAGGATAAAAATGTTTTGATCTTGCTCCTATTTAAGTGTATTTCACTTTAAGTTAATATGAATATTTAATATCTAATATCTAACTTTAGTGTCATAAATAAATAAATAAATAAAATGATGTCTTTACATATATCAAAATGTTAAAACTAATATACATAGAAAAATGCATAGAATAATACATGATACCAAATAATAATATTAATAAGCTTTTACATAAAATATGACCTGTGCACACCACAGACGTAATAGTACTTGCATGGAAATATGCAGAATAGTGTCCATCAAGGAAGGAAATATGAATATATAAAAAATAAATAAAAATAAACCCAGACATTTCCAACAATTACATTTGTAAATTTTAAAAATATAAGCTGAGACCCTTACTTGGACTAAACCTTTTAGCCTTTCCACCCAGAAATGAAAACTTTTGAATGGAGGAATTTATAAAGTGATGTGAAGGATACGTTATTAAGTTTATTAATGAAAATGTTCAATATAGGGTCAGTGATGGTGTCTCTGATAACCCCCTTCCCTGGATTGAGCAACTTCATGTGTAGTGCAGATGCAGCTCCTCATGCACAGCCTTCCAAAAGTGCCACTGACTGCAAAAAGAAATGCATCATTCTGAACACGCCAACAGTGTTTCTGGTGAACCTGGGGTCCAACTACCTCCCCCTCAGGACTTACCCTTGTTCCACTGTTTATATGTAATAAAAATGCCATAAGGTGTAATAAAATTGCTTAAACCATAGCAACTGTGACCATTTTTATCAGCAGATAGTGTATTGTGTGTTAGAAGACAACCCATATTTTGAAACACAGTTAAAAGAATGTATGATATAAAATAAAAGGCAATAAAAAGGTTGTGTTCCAACATGTAACCATAATTTATTTAATGGAAAATTACACCCAATAAGCACCAGAAACTACTTCATATTGTGCTAACAAACTGAATAATGAAATAGCAATAACATGTAGCCTTCATTAATCTAGTTTGTATGGGAGGGAGGGTGACAAGAAGAAAATCTTTGTTTAAACACATTAAGGCCTGGATACAATTTTCCCAAGACAAGTGGAAGAAATGACCATGTGAAGGAAAATTTGAGATGATGAGATGTAAACTGAACATTTGAGTCTTAATTCTAAGCGCTATGCTTGCCATCCACCTAATCAGAACACCCCTACTGTATAACATGGGGCCGGATCCAGAACCATAGACGGACGTAATTCAATGAACAATAGCTACTGCGTATGCGTAGTAGCTATTGTACGTAATCTGCGTATTGTTTCGATACGTAGATTGCATATATGCGGTCTTTTAGTGCGAATATACGCAATCTACGTATAGAAACGATACGTAGATTGTGTAAAATAGCTACTATGCATGTGCAGTAGCTATTGTTCATTGAATTACGTCCGTCTATGGAAGACGGACGTAGTTCTGGATCCGGCCCCTGGTGCTGGCATCAAGTTATGGTTTTGCATCTTTGCAGTGACGGTTACAAAGCTAATAAAATTAGAGAAGGAACTGAATGCATGAAGTTAAGTACAGAGATTTATCTTCCAATATGACAATGCAACGCAATGCATACAACAAAAACAGCAATGTAGGCTAATATCTTGTACTGCCCTAGTCAAAACCTAAATCTGAAGCCAACTGAGCATCTGTGTCACCAAGACAAGATTGTTATACACCAACAAGATGTCCAGATGTGCAAAGCCAGTACACACTTAATTTGTACAAGCGGTTGGATTAAATTTTTTGGGTGCATGATCAAGTACTTTGTGGTTATTAACGCCATTATAGCCATGATATCAGCACATAAGTTCCATCAGCACTTCTATAAAAAAAAACATCAGTAGCAGTCATGAAGCCTACAATCTGCATTATTTATAGAGAGAGAAAAGGTGGTGACACAATTAATCACATAATGATACACACCAGGGGGCAGATCCTGCTGTACGTTTTTCTGCGAATTTACGTGTGGTATACACGTAAATTCGCAGTTTAGAGCGCACTGCGCATGCGCACCGCAGAAAATACGCTAATTCGCGTAGCGTATTTTCTAACGTAAGGAGAATTCACGTATTGCGAACGTATGTAATTACGTGTGGGCGTGCCAAAATTACGTTTGCGAAGATTACGTGCGAATTACGTGAAGTAGGCGGAGGGGGGTATTTAAAGTGTACAGTATGGGCGTGCTAAGCTGCGTACGTTCGCGTAGTCAGTACGCCCGTTAGCGGACGTATTGTGTTACGTCTGGAAAAGTTAAGGTAGGGTTTGGGTAGCGTATTTTCACAAAATACGTCCGTGCAGGGGGTGTGTTAAGGGTAGCGGTGCGAATTTACGTACGCGAAAATTCGCTACGCGAACAAACGTAAAGCAAACGTTGTTCAGGATCTACCCCCAGGTGCAGAGAAAATGTAAAACAATTCTTGTTAGTCATTAATATGCAATGCTATAAACAGTGTGGCATAAACCACATGCATTGAGATAGACATTAAAAAGGATTAAGGTATGTTGAATAACCAATATATCTTGATAGTAAAACTTAATAAAAAAAAATACATATTGTTTTCTTTTGCTGTGTCTGATTTGCTCTACAGTCATTGGGCTGGATCCAGACTTAGTGCTTGGATTTATGACTCCCTTGCAATCAACATGGTGTAGCCCAGGAATAACTATTTCATCTGTTGCAAACAGTATTAGAGTTGAGAGGTGATGCTTCCCAGCCCAAGTCTAAATAACAGTGTGATAGTAAAGCTGGTCAGTATCTGTGTGCAGTAAGCAATTCAAAGATATATTACTGCATGCAAAGATTACAATTAGCTTAACTCCCCCTGCAGTCAACATGGTTTAGCCCAGGAGTATTAAATCTAGCCATAAATCTGATGCTGCAGATTGAGATTTTTCTATGCAGGATATGCTGGTTTTGTCAGTACTTCATACCTATGTTTTAGTCTTTGCATTCCAGTTGGCTTTTTGTTGCTAAAATAAATTAGTTCCCAATGCGCTAAAAAAAGTGCTGCTGCTGGTCCTAAAATCCAGGAAAGTCCTTCAATATTGTCTGAGACAAAGACAGAAAGAAAGGGGGAGGAGAAAGCCAGAGTGCAGCGCAGTGTGTCTAACACTAGGGCCCGGTTTCAGAGCTGCGCTTCTGTCTTTTTTTCAGATAGAAGCGTAGCAAAAATAAGGACTGTACATGCTCACAACGGGAGTGCACACAGAAAGATGGGCGCAAGTGTACCCATCCATCTGTGATTGCGTCCGACTGCCCTGTGCTTGTGGAAAGGATATTTAAATGAGAAAAGGGGCGTTTTTTCCTATTTACCGGTAAATATTACGTGCAGGGCTGTCCGGTGGCTGCTTTACAAGCCCTACGGTTACACCATCCCTGGTATGTTGTAAGTGTAAGGAGCATCTCACCAGAGCTGTAAAAAAAAAAAAA
>WWET01007203.1:27239-55014 GCA_011038615.1 Limnodynastes dumerilii
TTTTTTTTTTTTTTGCCAAAGCCACCCCCTAGATAAAAAGCTTACAAGACTGGACCACCATCAGAGCAGGTAAGGATGCCCTGGCATCCATAGGCATGCTGGTACTTGTAGTTCTACAAGCATCCGCATGCCCTGTCGGGCCAGGATTATTTATTTATTTTTGTCATTGTGGCGGTGGGAGGACAAGGGGGAAGGCCGGAAGGGGTTAATTTTTTTATTCAGGAAAAAAAAACGACAGGCCTGCAGTCGGAGTAATTAAGGTTCCGACTACTTTTTTTTTTTTACAAGGTCGATTTTACTACGGCCAATTCAGAGGTGCCTCTGAATAGTACGTTTTAGCGGATCCGCATTGCGCAACTGCTATACCTCTGAATCAGGGCCTGAGTGTCGGCAACTGTGAGTGGTCAGCGTGTTAAACCTTTTTCAAACTATCCCAGTTATGTGCCAATCATTGTATCAATAAATGTGGTATTCCTCAAATGAAAAAGGATTAAGTGCTATCAGAATTTAATCATATTTATTACAATACATTAAGAATCAATAAAAATAAATGAATCAATAAATAAATATAAAAGCAAGTAACCAAGAGGACTGTCAAAGCTGACACACCTTGGTCCACTTTGATATAGAGCAACGCCTCAAAATGTGTCTGCGATGATTGACAGGACAGAGACTCTAACATCCCACCGAGACAGTTTAAATGCACCTTATCCAGCGGTACAAATGATGGATAGCTCGATGCAGAATTCCGTGCGGTCTTCAGTGACAGGTCAGGGGACTGGCCCACTCACCACCCATACAAGATTTGAATGTTGGGTGAAAATAGCTATCGCTAATCTACTTCACTAGTGAGGATTGTAACCTACAAAATATGTATGTAGGCCAACCTACAGAATATGGGGTAGATCCAGAACTACGTGTGCCATACGTTTATTCGCGGTGCGTATTTTCGTGCACGTAAGTTCGCTACACTCCCCTCGGCACACCCCTTGCATGGACGTATTTTGTCAAGATACGCTTCCCAAACCCTACCTTAACTTTTTCACACGTAACCGCTGTCATACGCACACGTACGTATGCGCTAAACGAATTACGCAGCTAAGCACGCCCATACTGTACACTTTAAATACCACCCCCCGCCTACTTCACGTATTTCAGATGTATTTTCGAGTAACGTAAAATTGACACGCCCACACGTAAGTATTTACGTGACACATACGTGAATGGCCCATACGTTCACAATTACGCTACGTGAATGTGCGTATTTTCTATGGTGCGCATGCGCAGTGTGTTCTAAACAGCAAATTTACGTCTCCGCCACGCGTAAATTCGCTTCGAATCGTTGTTCTGGATCAGGCCCTATGCCCTTAAGTCTGGATCATGCCTATAGGCATTATATATATTCCATTAACCGTCTTAACCTGTGTGATGGTTTTCTTTATAAATTTACTAGAGTTTTAATTTCTTTACACTCTATCATAAATTAACTGAACAAAATTTATACCAAGAACAGTCCTAAAAAGTCATTTGTAATAATGTTAAAACATTTGTATTTGAATTTCTATTTTCTAATTTTCTAATAAAAAAAAAGTTATATTTCTTTTTGTTTATATTAATTGTTTCTCTTTTAAAAAAAAAATACTTTAGGAAAGATAATTCAAAATGAAAGAAATGTAATGAAATTGGGTTTACAATTTAATTCCAGGAGGCATGATTTTTTGATGAACACATCCAGTAATTTTCCTGCTGTTAAGACCACACGACAAATGTCAAAAGCATATAGCGTAAACTGGGAAAGTAAGCCGTCTCTAATTAAGAATACAATATTTTTTTTGCCTTCATTTGATGTATTAGTATATTAATAGATATATTTTTTACATTATTAAATATAAATAATGAGGTAAATATACAATTTACTAAAATAAAACATCTATTCCATTAATGTGTAGGAATTAGATATCAGAAGTATGTGGATATTCAATTTGCATAATGTTCTTTCATACTTTGACACAGCCTGAGATCAAACTGCCAGGCACAATATAGGGGGAAACAATTGGCCCCTAAGTCAGATGATGATCATCCCCTGCACAATCTTCCTTCAGACTCTCTGACACAGATCACTCTTCTTCTGCTCCAGTCCAGCTTTGTAATTGATCTACCGGTGTCAGCAAAGGCAATTAGTTGATTTATGACATTGAAAATAAACAAACGTCATACAGGTGTGTGTAGCTGAAGACTGTGCAATACATTTGTCACATGCTGCTTTATTTCTTGAACCCTTATGAGTCTGGATAGAAGATCTCTTTGAATAATGATTACATCTCAGTTCTATATGTTAGAATGTACGATGAAGGGGCCGATCCTTCATATACGCGTGCCATATCCTGCCATACAGGCGGAGATAGGCATTCAAATGAAGAGTCGAGGACGGGGAAGCCCAGACACGCAAATACGCCACAAAGCCAGATATGTATAGACGCAGATCAATGTGTAAAAGTTATCTAGAATTACTACCGATAGAAGGGAGTGATGTAATTTCAGACCTCTTCACCTACGTAAAGTGTACAAGGATCTGGATCTGGCCCTATAAGCCGGATTCACACATCTGTGCAGTTACCGCATGCATGGAGGTCCGCAGTCAGCAGAAAGAGGAGAGTGAATGTCCCTGCTACTCCCCTCTCTTGTACAGACTTTAGCTCAGTTACATTGCCATAAGACAGGCTCAAGTCTCTAGTGTGGATGAGCGACCTATATGACCGCTGATGCACGCAGAAGGAATAAAACATGCATATACTGCAAAATTTTGGCCACCTTTTCGGTCGGGTCTCCTATCCCATACTGCTGTGTAATATCTGTCAGGCACATGCACATTTCCCCCCACACACTCGACTTATACAAAATGCATAAAAATGGTGTCGGGCGGAAGTCTGAATCCAGCCCTATTCTCTTAAAGGCAACAGCGGATTTGAGGGATATATTTCCCAACCCCACTTGTCAATTTGGAAAATATATCCCATGCAGAATTATTATTGAATTGTTATTGAACTATTTCTATGTATATGGAATTATGTGTAATGTGTGGTAAACTACAGTTAGGTATTGCAGTTGCTTATACCGCTCCTTCACAAGGGGATAGCGGAGTTATTTTTTTCACCTCTTTTTCTAATTATTTTATTATCAGTTTTATATATTACTTTACAGTGAAAGGACCATTTGTGTTTAAGTGAATGCTAATTACTTGTACTGAATTATCGCACAGTTTATGATCCCTTCAGTGGATTAAGGGCTCTGAGTTCGTCTAGACAGAATAGTTAACAAAATGACAAAAGGAAACATATAAGACCCTTGGGAAGAATCCCTTTGCTCCATAAGCAATTAATGCCTGCCAGGTAATGGAATTTAAGTTTATACTAAATCCAGCAGTGCTTTGACATTTCAACTGCTTTTAAACACATTATCTTAATGAATAAAGACAAATGAACTGTGTTTATACACAAGGAGGAATACTTGTAACTCGACTTTTATAATGTTATCATTATTTTGTTTTACCTTTGCAATGGTCATAATAATTGCTTTCTACTAATAACATAAACATCGGCCTTTTAATAGCGTATTCCTCAGAACGTCGCTTTTTACTGGATGGATGAGTGTTAACAAATTCTGTTTTTCAAAGAAATCTAATCTGTATGCACTGATAAAGCAAGAGCATAGAAAAAATACAGTATTGCTGAATAAGACACCAAACAGGCCATTTGTCTAATTCCCTCTGTAGGCACAAACATAAAAGCAATCTGTCATTATCTTGATGACCAAGCTAGAGCTTGTGCTAACTGTATAGTCCATCGCTGTTATTTTGTAACAAAATGTCCTTGAGTGGACTAGGAAGAGATCAGTCTGAGTGGATTTACAAGGCTCTTTTTTCAGATGCGCTGGTTTTTCCCATCCATGAGGGATGTTTTTCAAGGACTCTCCAGGCATAATGCCAGGCACAAGAACATTTTGCAAAGAAACATAGTAGCTTTTGATGCCACATTACAGTTTAATGATCCCCCTTCCCCCCCTCTAAACATTCACTGCATTTAACATTCTGCCTGGTGTATGGTGTATGTGAAATTTGCTTCTTGGGATTTAACAATATTGTCATATCTTTATGTAAGTACATAAAATTACATGTCAGAGTGTAAAGCTATTGAAAGGGAATTTGTCATCCAAACATTGGTATCCATAAAACATCAAGAGATTGTATGAACAGTTTCATGTCCCTGCTTTAATAACATAAGACTTAACGGGGTACTCACGTAACTAAGCACAGTGGACCGGATTCATAGTTAAGTCTGCAAGGCAGGGCCGCCATCAGGGAGTGGACAGCCTGCAGCTGATGGGGGCCCGCCATCATTACAGGGCCAAAGAGCAGGAAAGAATTATCCTGCCCACGGCCAGATGGTATCGCAGGTCTGCGGGGCCCCACCCATGTGACGTCACACTAGTGTGTTGATTTGCACAAGTCCCCTTGTTTGTAATAACTGCCCATGCGTGCACCAGATGTTATGCAGCAGATCTACATGAGGGCGGATCTCTGAGTTTGCCTTGCATGGAGGCTGGGTTTGCCATGCTAATTAGGCAAGCGGGGCGAAATAAAGATTATCTGCACGGATCTGTGATTGTACGGATGTGGTAAACTTAAATGTAGATGGTATGGACACGGAAGTGTCCATAACTCCACATGTCAGAGGGGAGTGACAATTTCTTTGTGTATCTTGATCAGATGATTATTTTTTTTATTTTACAGAATTTAAAAACAAAAGCAAAACTGGCCACATTATAAGATACAAATGACAAATAGCAATATAATATATACACTTAATACAGCTGCTCAAAAGGGATGACCTAATCCTCAAGAAAACAGAAAAACATATACAAGAGCGCAAGTGTATAGTTTTATTTAGACTAGAAATAGTAACATAAAAAATATATTATAAAACCATATTATATTGCAAGATTTATATTATGGTTTTATAACATATTTTTAATGTTACTATTTCTAGTCTAAATAAAACCATACACTTATACTAGCATGTATATGTTTTTCTACATATTATAAGATATTTCGGCTGATCAGCTGATTTGTCGGAGCGTCAACAAAACGCTACAAAAACTCACTAATCTGATTGCTGCATGATCCAACTCCGCTGAGTCAATACGTTTAGGGTCAGCGGAGATTACCCTGATTATTAGCAAGTTTGTAAATCATGCAGTGTCACTGGTTACTGGAGTTTTGGTAGCTGCTGATATTGCATGGTGTTGTAGCCAGTATTAAGGAATGCCATTTACTAGATCAAATTTTAGTTGGTGTCTAAGCTAGGTATATACTACAAGTTTTTCACCCAATTAGGTGACTTGATTGCAGGTGACTTGATTGATGTGTAAACAATATTGTGCAAGTGTGTATGCTGCAACAATAATGCTTGATCATTGCAAAGTACATAACATTGTTTGATCGGATCATTGAAAACTTCCCCTTTTACCGATCAAACAATGTCACATTGTCGTTCCAAATGTGCACTGTGTACACTGTTCCGGTAGGATGCAGTCGCCACTTAGAAAATGCTGTTTCAAAAATAGAGACATCTGAAAACTGCCTAACCCTAAAACTCCCTAACCCAAGAACCTCTGGATCGGTGCTAATCTGCGGCAGCAGATAAAATCTCCGTTGAATAAATGCGTAAGCATGCAACCTGGGGCGGACCCTTGTGTGACTTAGAGGGAGCGCCCACTACGACAGCCCCCCTTTTGGTCACCCTGCCCTCCCCTGAGCCGCGGTCACATAGATTGTGGCTAACCTGTACTGCACCAAATCTGTTTCATGAATAACGCTGACCTCAAATATGAGGCTGCATTATTCATGGAAATAGAATTGGTCCTATAGGGCTCCCGTACGATCCCTGTACTCTTAGTACAGTCTATGTGAATGACACTGATAGGCAGAGCCCCTCAGAGTCAAGGATAAGTAAATTTATTAAAATAGAAGGGAAACAATGGAGGCTGAACACAAAAGGGGCACAAAGAAGGCTGGGCACGATAGAGGCAGAAATTGAGGTCGGATAAAATACCAGTACCAAAATGGAAGCTGGAAACAATAGGGGGAACAAATGGAGACTGGACATACAGAAGGGGCCTAAATAGATGCTGGAAACAGAAGGGGCAGAATTGGAGGCTGGACACACATAAAAGGGGACACATACAAGGAGATAGAAGGGAATGGCTGGATGCAGAAATTCTTGGGGGGAGGGGGTTGGGATGCCAGAATTTTTTTTCGCCCTGCTAGATCTAGAAACGGCACAGCTCATCTGCCCCAAATACCACTGGTTTTGAAGACTTGATCTATATGCAAATATATACACAACTTTTTAATGGTTAAAATGTAAATAAACAATGTGAAGTTCACAATATTTCACCTTTATAGTAAGCAAACATGTCATCAGCATCTTAAAATATAAAGAGAAGTTTGTTAATAAAGCATTTAATGCATACAGTTAATAGTAAAATATGGTAATGAGTCAGAGTTCTGCAGCACAATGATAGAGAATTGAATATAGACTTCGACAATCATTTTGAAGTGCAAGGGAAGTCAAACTTTAAAATACACAGAAGGTATAACTGAGAAGTTTCTTGATTAGCTGTTCAGTATGTGTGTGCTAAAAGAACAAACTAAATACCTGAACTAAAAATTGTTCAATTGTTTTCGACCCTCATATTGCAACATAGTATGTCTGGGTGTAGATTCCTTCACTGATGTTGCACCTAATTGGAAATAATCCCCACTGTGTATACAGACTAGTACATACTAGTTTTATTTGCAACCTAATTTGTTTTACTTTCTTTGACCCCTAAGGTAAATACAAGACGTGTTCTTTGAATTTTATGGCAGCTTTATCCTACATCATCTGATCAATAAAGAGTAAATAGCTTACACGTTTTTCACTGTGCTTTATCGATCTGCTAGCTTACGCTATCATTTTTCCCAGAGTCCTGTATCTTTAAGCCCCAGGGACAAAAGCAATTGCCATAAATTGGACAAATTAACAAGATCACGAGAAAGGATTTTTAACGTTGACAGAAGCTATAATATATAAAGCTGGATCTTCTACAGTTCTGCATTGCGAGAGACAATACAGTGCAACCTACATGTGGACATCCAAGATCAACTACAATGCTCTGTGTAATGTTTCTTTTTTCTATTCAGCGATCTGAAGACACTACAAGAAACTTTTGGGACCTGCAAGGAAATTAACATTTTAAGATTTCAGTTATTGAATATCTTACAGGCTTTTCCAAGTAAGTGAAGCAATTTTACTGTTACATTAGAACTAATATTATTATATGATCTTATTAATTGTCAATCAAAACAGAAGTAACGATAAATTCTTTTTTATGTTTTATTATGTTTGTATAGCTGATCATATAAAAATAATACATTGTTCCTTAGTTTTTACTGAGTGGTAAAATCTTGATTTTTCTTCTATGTTCTTTGAAATACCTGCTTCAAAAAAGCAGGATGGATTACAGTTCTTAAGATTTTTGTAATATCAGGAGTTGTTGCTTATGTACTTTACTCCATCACTTTTAAAAGCTCTGAAAGTGACAGTGAAGTTTAAAAAAAATAAAAAAAATCAAAGTTTGCTTTTTGGGCTTTGTAATAATCGGAGATCCAAGTGAAAGCAGGGTCTGAATTATTGATATTTTATCACAGGATTTAGAAAGAAGGGTATATTTACAGCAATAGCTCATTGCCTGCATTTTACAAGAGGCTTTTACTTTTGTTTATTTGTTTAGTATATTTCACTGCAATTATTGAAACTTTTTCTTGGGAAAAAGAAATCATGTACTGGATATAGCTGGATATTGACCTTTTTATTTTGATCAGCTTGTTAAATATATTTTGTAATATAAAAATGACAATATTAATATGATACATTATATTACTTATATAACATCATTTATTATATTCATTTTAAAATGTTACAATAGAGATAGCTTAACGTTGCTTGTCCCCATTTTTATTTCAAACCCATTGATCTAGAAACGTCTCTTTGATTGTAGCTAAACAATCGCTGTGAATTCTCTGCCACTGAATGGTTAATGTAATGCTTCTCACTCTGCAGGAATAAACAGGTAAATCAATCTGAATGAATTGTTTGGTCCTGTAAACGCACTCTACTACAATACATTTTATTGGAAGTATTACACTTTGAAAATGTTACCTTGTGTTTCCTTTTTTTTTCATGCGAATAAAATTGCCAGTGTAGCTTACACAAATTGCATTGACTGTTGAAGCTTTTTATTTCTTATTTTGTTCTGTGACATTTTACACACATCTGAGCTAGGAAATTGTTCTATCTTAGGTTATTATGTAATCCTTAGGGTAGCCCAACTCTTGACTTGAACACTATTAATTTTCTATTGTAGTGTGCTAAAGATGTTCGGTTATGTGCAGCTCACCTGCATTATTGAGTCAGTTACCAATTCAAGAGTTTCTCTATAGTGCATTTGAGCTTAACACTGCCCTCTGGGATCTCATTTATTATTTGTAGATATTGATTTTGTAGAAAAGAGGAAAAAAAAACCCTGCAAATGTGTGAATTTAACACAGACTCAACTTGAGATAGAGCTTTTTACCCAAAAATGTTTGCCTGATTTTATGCGAAAGGCCATTTTTTTTACCAAGAAAAAACTATGTTCTGTGCCCAATTGTATCTAATTTAGTTTACTGTATTTAGACAATTATAGAAATTGAATGGGCCATATTCAGAGATCTGTCAGCGAACGGTTCGCAATTATACGCACGGACATACAATGCCTCCATACGTGTGTGCGTAGCTAATTAACCGTGCCCTCAAATGGTCATTTAAATGCCTTTCACCACCCACTTTCACGTAACTTTGTCCATACGGATTTCACCCACGCCCCTCCACACGTATGTCCCTAAGTGCGATTCCCACGTACGTGCCTAAATTCAACGGAAATAGCATAAATGAAGTTACTACGCATGTGCGGTTCGTCCGATCCTAAAAATACGCACGGAACTCCGCGCAAGAACGGTTCTGTGAATACGGCCTGTTGCCTATAGCAACCAATCAAATTCTAACATCTCTCTTTCCTATTACTAGAGAATGTATCTTTGAAAAAAATTCTTGCCGTATTTACCAATAATAAACATGTGATTGTTTGATACTTGTGCGCCTGTTGGTTACGTTACTGTTTCTTTTTGTGCACATACTTGAAAATGTCAACCAACTAATATCTGATTGATCTCCACTTTTTCACACCCGCAGCTTAGTAAATCTGGCCCATGATGTGAGAGACATGAATGATAAGATATAAAGTCTATATTGTATAAAGTCTACATTTTGTGGCAGTTGTTAGTATGAAGTGGGAATTATATAGTGGGGACTATGATTTACTTTATTTTATTGAGTTACAATATTGTGGTTTATGACGCTTATTATAATCTAGGATGGTTCGCAGGAGGGTGCCTAACACCCTAGCACCGGCCCTGATGGGGGATTTAAATACCTTCCCCCTCCACCATGCTTACACACTGTTTGCTTGGCAGCTTGCTCTGATCCCGCTGCTGGAGAGGCTTCCCGCACAGAAGTATAGATCTGAGATCCAGATCACTGCGGAAATGCCTGGACACTCTATATTTGTGTACGTTTTCTGCTCGCACAGAGTGGATGCGTAAGGTGCGAGCCTAGATTCTGTCCACTGTTATTATTATTATTTATGTATTGATTTATCTATATTACTGGGAGCCAGGAATCCCATATCAGGTGTGCTGGGGGGCCTGGCAATACAGCTGTGCCATCATTTGAGCTGAGGCATGAGTCTGGTGTAAATCTATGTCTGGATAAACAATGTGGTAATGTGAGGGCATATTCTTTCTCTTATTTAGCGTGCAGGGAAGTACTGGGCCATATTAAGAGATCCGTTTATTCTCCGTTTTCCGTGCGTATTTTTAGGTACGTGTAAACTGCGCATGCGTAGTAACTTTATATACGCAGTTCACATAGACTATACACGCAGAAGTGCCTCACGGATGGACTTGTGAATCGCTTGTTGGTAAATTCGCACGGATCTCCCACGGAAAAATACGCATGGAGGAATTTACATAGAAATGGGCGGGGTGCATTTAAATGAAGGGAAGTGGGCGCGATTATAAATATACACACAGGCGGAGGAGACATACGCTCAGAAATGGCTACGGAAAGTTACAGCTGGTCTATGGAGGCAGAAGTCTCCGTGGGCACGGATTAGCAAGGGGAGTGACTGGGGTTTTGCTTGGTGTTACTTGCTCCGTCCATGTGTATATTTGCGATCTGAACGCCAGACGGAACTCTAAATACGGCTCACTGTGTTTTGCATATAGCGGACATATACTGGACAGACTAGGATGGAATCAATGTATTTGCCCCTATTTTAGGAAGTTGCTCCCAGGTCTGGATAAGACCCTGTGGAGGTCCCGTAGCAGCTGCATACTCTGAACTGGTGAAGAATATGGACTGAATCCAGAATTAAGTAATGTAGGCGCTTCCGAGCCACTATGCATATACAGGCCCAGATCCTAAACTACGTACGCGAGCAATTTTACGCTAGCCACTGACGTAAAAACGCTCATTAGTATTTACTGTGCATGCACACGGCAGATGTTACGCAACTCTGAACGTACGTACCAATCCCGTATCAACAGCGTAACTACGAACGAAGGGGCGTGACAGCGATACGACACCCATAATTACGCTTCGGAGCCAGGGTGAGGCATTTAAATTATACAGTATGGGAGCGCTTAGACACTTATGTACATGAAGCCTTTACGTATGTCAGTAGTTACACTTTGAAAAGTTAAGGTAGGGTTTGGCAAGCGTAAAACGGCCAAAGTACATACAAGCGAGGGGAGTGTCTGGGGGGGAGGTGCATAGTAATTACACTAGCATAAATACACTACGCATTGTAACGTAACTAGCCCGTATTTCTAGATTTACCCCATCATGTTCACAGGGAGGGTGGGGGGAGATATGCTAATCATACAGGATAATTCAGCACTAGTAATCTGGCTGAGGGATTTGTTTGTTATTTTCCTGATTAGATCAGCTGTGGTCCTCTCATGTGGCAAAGGCATACTTTTGGTTCATTCTATATCCTTGTGTTATGGTGTTAATACCAATGTAACGAAGATTTATAATGGAACCCTCTGTTGTGCATATTGTGAAAATTCACCCCATGGGAATGGAACCTTAATCTTGGAATAAATGTATTTTTAAGTGCAAACAGCGCTGTTGTTCTATCAATCATTGTGTGTGCACCTGATATTCTCCCTGTGGCATTAATCCTAGGACTATTTTGCCACACCCTGTGTTTTTGTTGTGTGTGGCATTAATCCTAGGACTATTTTGCCACACCCTGTGTTTTTGTTGTGTAGCTTATAAAAGGGAGATTTGGTTAGCACCGCTATCTCTGCAAAACTTTTATGCAATGGTTATATATTGTGGTTGGTGCGGCAATTTGGTAATATTTAATGTTCCATTATTGTTGACACTTTCCTAATAATTCTATGAGCGTTTATGGGCCCATATTAGTCTGTAATTGATTTTAGTAATTGTGTTTTAATAAATGTGTATTTTGTTTAACTTATAAAGCAACTATATCAGATTATTTATTCCTTTTTTGTCTTTCAGATATTGGACCAGATTCAGACTCCCGCATGGTTTCCGTGTGCGCGGGGGTCTGTAATTACGCGAGACAGAAGTGCACACCCCGTCACTCCCCTCTGTCGTGCGGGCTTTAAGGACGCTTACGCTGCCATAAGTCTGCCTTAAATGGGAAGTGCGGATCAGCGGTCCATACGACTGCTTATACGCTGCAGTGTGGGAGTCCCCTCCCACACTGTACAATTTAAGTGCTTCCCCCCGCCACGGAAATGGGCTGGGACGGAACAATGTTACTATAGCAACCCTAGCGTAACATCTGGAGGGTGTTTTCTTTTCAAAGCTGGTTTTGTAACTGATCTGCGCTGGAATAGTTTTTCTTGTTTACGCTTTATGTTTTTCATATATAGGGGGAGCTGCACAACCCCTTTCCTGGCTGCCATCAATTAACCTTACAGTTTTTGGGCCAGATCCAGACTTATTAATGACAGCTAATTTACTCATGCGGCATGCGTAAATCTGGCTGTGGGAACGAATTTTGCATGCATGGCAGATGTTACACATCGTAACTTTGATTGTGCGGAACTTGTATGTAACTCCATACGAAAGGGTGTAAAAACCCTACACAAGCCGAATATACACATTATGGGAGAAGGGAGACATATACATTGTACAGTATGGGCTGGGTTAGACCCTTACGTACGACAAGGCGATACGTATGACCAGAGATACGTAAGAAAAAGTCAAGGTAGTGTTCTGAACACGTAAGTTACGCACATGCGAGGAGAGTGCCCTGGGGGAGTGCATTATACTTACGTGCGTAATTACAGTCCGCTTGCGTACTAAAAGTACCTTAAGTCTGGATATGGCCCCTTGTAACTGAGAGTTAGTTATTAGGTGAATTTATTATTAGAATATTTTTATTAATATTTGTGTGGCTTTCATTTTGATCCAAAGCGCCTGCTTTACTGTTTGTCTTTTCACTGTAGAGAAACTGCTTATTACTCTGTATGAAAGGATTGAATAACAGATCCTAAGAAATGATTCTCTTATTCATAACGCCACCCAGTGCAATGGTACTTATCTCACCTTCCCACAGATGTGCACATGTGGGCATGCCCTTGAAGTACAATGTACAACATTGGTGTGCTCTCTCACTCTGAGTGCTGATCTAGACTTCCGCACTGCTGCCATTTTACATTCACATAAGCCTGAAACATTAAGGTAGGCCCTGGCTATTGGAAATCCATTCATGTTAATATCTGAACCCACCCATTGGTCAGTGATCCAATCGAGCTCTTATCCAGTACATTATTTTAAAGTGCACAAAATATTATGATAATGATATTGTAGTTTTTTAATTTTAGATGCCTAGCACTCAGGAATTAGCTAGATAAGTGTTGTGTGAGGGACGAGACTCTGGACAACATCTTAAATTGAAAAAAATCAGGTGAGCAATGACCCTGCCTGATACAACTCACTATTGAAGTAGAATGGAGGCAGATGTCCTCCTATCAACAAAAAGTATCATTTATAGTGTATGTAAACATGGACACTTTTATCTATGCCACATAAAGTATGGCTTGAGTGGTCTATTTCTCTCAGTTTCAGTGGTCTATAGATCATGTGGTTATTTTAAAATAAAATGTTTAGTTTCTCTTTAAATTCTTGTTATAAACAGGAGTCAATTTTAATTCCTTTTAGCACTTGATCAAATTGCTACTAATTATAGCAGTCAATATACATTATTGTCTTGTTGGGTGAGGTCACATACTGATTTATAGGGTCACAGGATATTTTTTAGTGTGGATACCCCCTTAGGTTCTAGACTATCTGCAACTCCCTGCCCTTTACTAAAATAATAACTAGAAATACGCCTCCACCATTTTTTGATTGTTATACACTTTCATTCTATAATACTCATATAAACAGAATAAGTCACAGTTTCAGTTCAAAACCTCTTATTTTTTTAATTTTAATTTAGACCTGAAATATTCAACTTCCTTAGAAAAATAGCTGCAGTGACAAGCACTGGAAATATTCATCTTAAATAATTGATTTGTACTACTTTACTTTAGTTTAAATGCAATGTATAATTCTGTACTATTAAGAAGTGTTTTTGTTAGTAAGATGATAGAATCAGCAGAATATAAAGTTATTTATTTATCTCTGTTACATATTAAACTACAACCTTCTGAAAGGGAAGAACTGAACGGCTATTTCTTAAAACAAACTGCGCTTGCACTATCTAGTGAAACAGAATGATTATTAGAGTGTGTGAGATTTATAACCTATATCTTTAGGTTGGCATCAATTGTTTGGTACCAAACTACAAAGTAATTTTTTCCTAAAGATATCAGGGTGTAAAATATTGTTGTATATCATCTCATTATTCATGTGAAAAAGACAACCAACACTAACCAACAGTAAACGGCTTCTGTTGTACATCAAAAAATACCATAGAAATATGAAATCTTACCGCTGACTATCCATAATGTCAGTGTATATTTTATATTTGTAAAAGTTTTAAGTTTTTACAACTAGAATCCACTTGGATTCACCGTCTTAGAACTGTCTCACCATTGGGACTTAACAAGCAGTTCAGCTTTAGTCCTTTTTTGTAAACATTTGACTTTTAGTTACACTTGTCTGTTATACCATGCCAATTACTGAATATCACCATTGAAGCATTGTTTATAGCTGCGTGCATTGAGTGTCATATCATTTTTATATGCTTATATTGTGTTTCTTTTCTCACATGACTGATAGTAACGTTTATCTTTTACAGATTCAGGTTACTTTATGGACTTCCTGCTCTGTTGGACATTTTTCCGAATTTGCAACTTCAGTGTTTTTCTATAGATCATGTATATTCTATCTTATTCTATCTTATACATCAATGATAGTTGTTTGGACACTAGGTTTTGTGCCCATTCTGCTGACTGGTACTTTTATCTTCATGTGGTATTTTCATGTTTAATTATGATGTTTTCTGTTTATCATGTTTGTACTATTCTGTTTTTAGCATAAGCATATGTTACATCTTTGAATCCTCTGGTTGTCACTGGTTGACTACTGCATTTTGGCACTTTCTCTTGGCATGATTTTGTCTGTGCATACAGTTTTCCTGTGCCGATTTCTGTCAGTTTGTTTTTATGATTGCCGTGGGAATGGCGGCACTGTTCCCATGACGTGGTTGCGCCAGACATGTGGGCGGTACTCAGACATGGCGCGGTCCGGCTGGGACGCGCTCAATGGTGGTGGGGTGAGTTATTCATTAGCTGGTTAGCTATTTATATGTTCACTGTTTTGCACTAATTTGTCATAAATTGTCCCTGAGGAAGGTTAATAAAACCAAAACGTTGGACTTGTACCTACTGTAACTCCTTGTATTTTTTCAAATCCTCTGAGTGCCGCTTGTTGTTTGGATCATATATTTTCCTTTCCTATGGGTTAGGTAAGAAGGCACCTGAGGTCACTAATCTGGATTTACATCCTGTTTACAGGAGAGTGCCAAGGACTGGTAGCTATATTTATGATTTTTACACCTCATTTGGTCTAATTATCATCTGGTGCACCTAAACCTATATTAGTTTAACATATATTTCTTCTGGCTGAACAATTTTCTCTTTCTGCACTGATGTCTGAAGAGCACGCAGTTTGTCTGCCACGTATGGATGTCACACATGGTGAAATTTTTTCTTTTACTGAAGCAGATGCCGCACAGATTCTGTTTACAGACAACCTCACACAATGTTGGGGTGAAGAAACTCCTCAAGAACTGTTCAATGAATGGTATAGGCTCAAAAACGTGAAATGGATTACACCTTCCATGGCATCACGTTGTCCAACTATTTCACGGACCGCAAAATCCCAAGAGGACTGAGAGGGTACAACCTTGCAAAATATGCAAAAGAATAGGATAATACCCAATTACAGAAATGGAGCAGATGTTCAAGAAATTGTTGCCTTAATATTGCCAGTAAACATACCGGGGCTGTTCTAAAGTTTAATATGGATAATAAAACAGGTGGAACTATATACCTGAGCCAAACCACGTAAACCGTGAAAACAGAATTAGTGTTGATATGTAATGTTTCGTAGCCTAAAACGAAATTACTGAAGCAAAGAAACAAAAGCCATGTTAAAACAACCGCACTATAATATAAAAAAAACTTTAGCTCCTTATATGTCTTTATAGATGGCTATACCAGCGGTGTAGCTTCCATACCCATTGATCCACTCATGTACAGTCTTTCCATCTTCCACCTTCCCAGGACTTTGCGGTAACACTCCGCAGACAGCAGACCTTTTTTCAACTATTACCTTGGTATGAAGCTCACAATCTGGTTGTTGATTTTCTGTCCTTGTACTACTTTTACTATTTATGGACCGGATTCACAGAGACGTATTTACTACATGTGCGTTTTTACACACACACGTAGCAAGACAACACCCATAACACTCCCCTCGGCCAAAGGGGTTTTCGGTGACTTCCGCTTCCATAGAGCACCCTTAAGTATACATGTGTACTTACGCATGTATGTTACTTACATACGTCCATAATTATCTAACCATGCCCTCATATGCCCATTTAAATGCTTCCACACCCACTCTCACGTATCTTCTACCATCCGGATATTAACCACGCCCCTCCATACGTATGTCCCTAGGTGCGATTCACAAGTCTGTGCCTAAAGTACTTACATGCATAAATACTACGTAATTGGCATGGAAAAAGCTACTATACATGCGCAGTTAATCCGCTCCTAAAATACACATACAACCCAATGCAAAAACAGATACGTGAATACGGCCCTATGTGATTTTATGTAGAAATATATTAAATATTCTCTATTTGTCACCTTTTTTTTCCCTTTTTATTCCCTATGAATTAACTCCTATAAGGGGAGCGAAATAAATTCTATAAGAGAACCATTTAAAGACCATCTTTATTGGAATACACAAGGAGATACTTTGGATTATTACTTATTCTTATCTATATATTGATACAACACACATTATATGTTCCAATTCCCTTGTTACAAATATAAATGACTGTTTGAACATGGTTTTGCAATGGTTTTACATCTCCACCTGCTTTTGTGTGTACTCTCAACCTCTGGATCCGCGCCACTGCTGAAAAGCACACATTTCATATGCGGTTGCTACTTGTACTCAAAAAGTACAAGGTTTAAAATAAAAAGTTTTTTGTTTTTTTTTTAAATTAAAGTTAAAAAGAAAGAAGAGAAAAAAAATGAAATTAGTTGATAAAAAAAATATATAAATGTGTAACTCTGCTTAACAGAGAATGACGATAGTTCACTCACCGTTGATGACGGAGACGCTCTTCTATTGTACCCACCATATGGTCAGACTTTCTCTGGCTGTACGAGTGAGAAGATACCCCTGGACCATTAGCCTCCTTTTGCCTCTTGGAAGATATGAAGCCTGTGGAGAGAGCACAGTGAACTTGGCCTAACAACATATAACAAACATGACCCAATGCCAGAACTACAGGGGCTACCTCTGAGACTACTATAACTAACTGCAAACTGAACATGCTATAAGGAATTATCATAGCTAACACCAATAGACTTATGGCTAATGCAATGCCCTTAACTGCAACTGTGCTACCTTACCACTTCCACTCTTAGATTGTCACAGTCATCAATCATTGTTCTGTCCCTACTCCCTGCTACCCTAACTGTGATCCAGGGTATCTTGGGGCATGCCCAAAAGGACTGGCCCTGACCTAACTCTCTCTCTTGATGCCTTGCAAACCCAGATTCCTGCTTCTCTGGGCCTGAACTGGGAGAGGAAGGAAAAGGGCAGTTAGTTGTACCTCTGTGCCCTTTATGGTCCACTGGGGTGTGTCCTCCACCACCACTGTCCTTGACTCCTTTGCACAGGCATTGGTGGTCTAGTGGGGAAGGAGAGACTGGTCCCTGGTAGTCTAGTGGGGGAGGGGAGAGCGTGCCACTGACACTGGCCCATGAGATTGAGCACCCATTCCCTGGGGGTCCAGTGGGGTGTGTATCCCACCACCACTGTCCCGTAAGCTTGGGCAACCCTTCCCTATTGGTCTAGTGGGGTCCATGAATACTCCCGGTACCTCCGCATGTGCATGGGCCTGGGCCTGGGAACGGCACCCCCGTTAACAGCTGCTGTCTCCTTGGTAACATAGGGGCCGCATGATCCTCTGCCAGCAGCACTTTAAGCCAGACACCCAGGGGCCAATTAGCTGTTTTGCACAGCCCAGGTGACTGACTGACTGCCTGTTGGCTGGTGCTGGCCTCCTTCCGGTCGTCTGGTCCAGCGTCCGCTGTCTTTTTCTTCTCCACGCTGTCATTCTTCTTGCCTGCCATGCTGCAGTGACTGGACCTCGGCCACCGCAGCTCCTTTAAAGTTTTCAGGGGAAGGAGCTGATGACATGGTGATCCCTGATTGGCCCACTGCTCTCCTCGCCAATGTGTCAATCACCACTGACTTTGATTGGATGGTGGTGAGTGTCCAGTGTGCAGAACTGGCCCCTGTGCAGAGGTGGTGACCGGGACCTACTACTTCGCAAAGCAGAGTGGATACACCGCCTGAATACAGTGGCGCCTGCAGGCCTTAATGAGATATTGCACTTACCTGTTTTTTGTAGCACCATGATTTTTTTCTTAAGCATATACTGTGGACACCCTAGAATGTTGGGCTACTTTACTAACCATTATACCTTTATTGTACTTCTCACAATTAGATACCTTCAGTAGCATGTTGGCCCATATCTTTATTTTTGTATACGTTATATTCCAACAAGGGCTCCCACACTTGTGCGGAAAAGCGGCTGCACGGACCACTGATCCGTACAAGCACTTTAAGGTAGGCTTATGGCAGCGTAACTTGCCAAAACCCCGCACGAGAGAGTGGAGGGACAGGGGGCGTGCACTCCCCTCTCTCTCGTACGGACAGACTCCTGCATGTTCAGAGAACATGCGCAGGTCTGGATCCGGTCCTTTGTTAAGTAGATTTGGCTTCTTAAGTTCGGGGAAATAATAAATGAGCTACTACGCATGCGTAGTAGGTTATTTATGCAATCTACATACCATATAGGCACGCAGATTGACTATGCGCAGTCTATAAAGACCGCATGTTGTTGCTTAGGCAGGAGGAGGCATGCCAAGGCAGCCCCGAGGATGTGGTGTGTAGATGAGCCTGGGAGGGTGGGGGTTGGGTGGTGAGACCCATTAGGTACCCAAAAATTGGGAGACGTATTCAGGGGCAGACAAGTGAGTGAGGTGTGAATCTGTCCGCACTTAACTCACTCTTAACTGTGAATTAGGCCATTATTTTTAATCTCTGAATCTTGTCCAGTATATCCTCTTAGATGCCTCTTTTCTAAAGTAAACATCGGTAAACTCGCTAGCCTTTTCTCATAGCTTAATGACTCCATAATTTTGTCACCCTTCTCTGAACCCTTTCTAGTTCCAAAATGTATTTATTTATAGGGTGGTGCCCAGAACTAAACTCCATATTTGAGATGAGGCCTTACTAACAATTAATATAGTGGCAAAATGACACAGTCTTCCCTTGCATCTATGCCCCTTTTTATGCATGCTAATACTTTATTGGCCCTTGCAGCTGTTGCTTGACATTGAGCACTATTGCTGTATAGACTATAAGTCTGTTGTCCATGAGCACTCCCAAATCCTTCTCCATTAAAGATTCCCTTAAATTTACCCCATTTAATTTATAGATTGCATGCTTGTTTTTTTTTATCCCTATATGCATTATCTTACATTTATCTTTGTTAAACCTCTTCTTCAATTTGGTTGCCCAATCCTCCAGTTTATAGACAAATAATAAAGGAGGGCTTTGACAGAAGGTGATCAAGACTAAAAAGTGATGTTTCCCTAAAAAAGGAAGTGTTGTGGATAATGTGATGAGTTGAGGGTAGATGTTGGCGTAGAAATTATTGGTACAGGAGGAAGAAGGAAAAAGTGGGGGGTGCAGGGTTCCAGGAAGTTACTGGTGGTAATGCCAGGAATTTATCAGCTGCTCCTGCTGTGGTTGGTGCTATTGCAGTGTACCCAGTCCTCTTCTTTTCCCGCTACCCTGGTGCAGGGGATCCCAGCGGTCACCCGTGGTGGCTGGGGTGACCTGGATGTTGGATGAGTACTACAACTTCCTATATTTTTAATATTCCATTTTATTTGAGTCCCTCTGTAGAGAAGCTACATGTCTATCCCATAAATACTTGCTTTCCCCTCCCCCAAAGCCTAGTTTAAAATCTCTAACCATTCTCACTCCTATCACAGCAGCGCCTTCCTCATTCAGGTGCAATACATCACGACAATAACAATAGAATCTGACTGAAAAATCATCCCCGTGCTCTAAAAATCCAAATCCCTCCTTCCTACACCAATCTCTTAGCCGTGCATTAAACTCCCTAATCTCCTGCTGTCTTCCTTGACTAGTGCATGACATAGGTAGTATTTCCGAAAATACTACCCCGGATGTCCTTGCCTTAAGTTTGCAACCCAGGTCCCTTAAATCATTCTTTAGGGCACCCCATCTTCCTCTAACACAGTCATTTGTACCAACATGCACCATGACTGCTGGGACATTCCCAGTCCCTCCCAACAATCTGTCCATATGATCCACAATATGTCGAACTCGAGCACCCAGGAGACAGCTCACTGTTTGACATGCATGGTCCCTGTAACAGATTGCCCTATCTATCTTCCTAATACTGAATCCCCTACCACCACAATCTGCCTCGGTCTCTGAGTAACCTTGGCCCCCTCTACGTCAGAGAGATTGTTCCCCTGGCTGCCAGAGGAAGAAGTTTCACCCAGCTCCACCAATTCTGAACTGCCTTCCACAGTATCTTCATCCAATCTGTCGAAACCAATTGCTCACATTTCTCACAGAGGAATGTACCTTGAAACAATTGCTTCAAGTGTGCATACATGTGACAAGCAAAAGTAAGCTAAGACCCTCTCTCTCTCTCTCTCTCTCTCTCTCTCTCTGGTCTGCGGGACTTGCTCTAGAGATGCTCGGCTGCGATCATAGATGAAATCCTGGCACATGTACAGTGGCTAAATTTTGGGACTCGAACATTTTCAAGTCCCAAAAAATTAAATACACTGTGCATGTGCCAGGACTTCCTAGAAAGACACCAGACTGGTGAGTTTAACTCTTATTTTTCTTTTAATTTTAATGTTTAGATCTATTTATTTTTTATTTTAATTATTTAAAAAAAACTTAAACCCCCCCGTTATTTATTTCTTTATTTTAAAAACACACAGTATCTGTGTATTCCGGCAGTCTCCCTTTACATTCCACCCTTTCCTCACCCTAATTACAGCTATTAAAGGGAGGAAAAGGGGGTTTTATGGGGAGACCGCTGGATTACTTACACTAATGCCACCTTCAGATACTTAGCAAATATAGCGATCAGCCAGCCTGCATTCATTTGAGCATGGAGATCATTGCATTGTAAATGTCAATGCCTTCGTTTTCAGGAGATAAAGACAGTGTTCACCTGAAAATGTTCTTTATCTCATGGAAACGAAGGCATCGACAGTTTGTAAATGGAGCCCAAGGTTACTATAAAACTACTAAAGGTTACTAAAAGACTAAAAAAGACTTCCTCAAATTTTGAAAAAAATTATACAATAATATAAACATGAAAAGTTCAATTCATTTCTGATTGGGGTATAGATAAGGGGGCTGATTCAGAGTTACACTTCCACCTTTTTTTAGGTGCAAGTGTAGACCTGAGCAATACCATGTTGAATTGTAAGGGGAGGCAGATTTAAATTGTTAAACCCGAATTAAAATGAGTTGAAGTTTCTTAGCTCAACTCTATTTTATAGAATAAACATAAAGCTATTAAGTGAAAAAAGAATAAACATAAAGCTATTTTAGTTCTATGTGTAAAAGTAATACATTTTCTCTGCATTCAAAAATGTTAAATTAACGGACACCCCTTACTTTGAAAAATGGGTTAGCCGAGCTGTACACTTGCACCTAAAAAGAGGTGGAAATGCATCTCTGAATCAGCCCCAAGAACTGTTACACAAATTCTCTGCAAATTAAATAACAATAAAAAATACATTAAATATATAAAAGTATTGAACTTGGCAATTTGAAATCCTAATTATACATTTAATATAAAAATAGTGCAATGAATGGGAATCATCAGCACACACAGTATATAATTGGTGATTAGAAGATTTTAATGCTGAACTTAACATATATATGTCCATTTCATGTCTTTCTATAGAGAAAATAAAGTGTGCAAAGTTATTAAAGGATGATTAAATTAACAACATACTTACACAGCGCTCAGAGACTTTATTAGCTATAATGAGACCAGAAATCTTTACCTCATGCTCCAAACGAGTGCACACAGTAGTTCTCCAATTACAATACTCACCTGCAATGATTTGTCATTATCACCAATTTTTTTTTGCATCAGCCATTTTGGATTCATTATTGTGGAACATCGTCTCCATAGCAAAGTCTAACCTATTGTTTTCAGTACTGAGGGTCAAGGGAAGGGCACCACATTAAGATTGGACTCATTTGTCAAAAAGCATGCGAATAAAATTGATTTTAGCAAGGAGAAGCTGCAGTTTTACAAAAAGTAACTTCTCATACTCCAGTTTACAGATTTGGGAATAAGAATCAGCATCTGATTGTATGAATAAAGATTTTGAAGGCAAAATACACAGTATTTTTAGTTTGAAAATGATGTGTGGGCTTCTTTTCTTCCTGACAGTTTAAAATTGCATCTTGAAGACTTGTGATAATCGCTGTGCCTTTTAAGCTACGAAGAAGGAAAACAATTCAGTAGGGGACTCATTGTTTAAGTGGTGTAACGGCCTGAAGTGTAGCAATTTAATATGGGATACTGGTTTTCCATGGTCAGCAGGTGCCTTCATGAACAATGGGTCATGCTGAGGTAGCATGTGGAAAATGACTTTAATACACTATATAGAACGGCTTATTGCTTTGGTCAATAGGCTGCATAAAAGATGGTGTATTTAGCCACTTGGGAAGGTTAAACCTGTCAAGGTGCACAGTGACTGATATTTCGGGGCTGCTTATGAGGTTTCTAATGGAATAACTAGTGACAAGCAAAGTTATAAAGGTTAAACTTGACACATACTTCAGCATCTTCTGTTTTATTAATCCAGGTTAAAGCCATTATCATTGTAAATATTTTCAGCTTGAAAATGTGTCCATTTGAGCGTTATTATATAGAACATTATAACATTACATTAGCTATAGCATTAGTTTATCTCAAGAACTCACAGATTAACCCTAAGGACAAGATGAACAGGGTTAAATCGTCTGCCTTGTGTTTCCATCTCTATGGAAATATTCAGGTGGTATATAAAAGGCTATTTAGAATGCCTCAGCTATGCAAGTTGCAATTTACTCCCTACATTCAGGCCTGATCACATTTTCATTTATTCAGTCTGATACGCCAGAAGAAGATAGGAGTCTTATTACCTGTTACAGCCGGAGGTGAAGGAAACGCAGTCTCTGTTAAATACAGTCCTGGTAACATTATTCTATATATGAATTAGCTATTAAGGAAAACCATAGCCAACATACAGTATATGTATAATTAAAAGAATAATGTTTAATGCTGTCCATGGTTTTGCCAAGTGCACACCCTGGCAAACATGTTGGGTCAGATCCTGAACTAAGTACGCTAGCCGATGGCGTAAAATCGACCCAGTTGTATTTACTGCACATGCGTGTGGCAGATGTTACGCAACGTAACTCCAAATGTACGTATCATCAGCGTAAATACAAACGAAGAGTTGGGGGTGGCAATATGACACTCGTAATTACGCTTTGGAGGTGGAGGGAGGCATTTAAATTGGACAGTATGGGCTGTGTTTGGCTGTCACGTACGCAAATCCATTGTGTACATCAGTACTTACGCTATGGAAAGTTAAGGTTAGGTTTGGGAAGCCTAAAACGGCCAAAGTACGTATGAGCGAGGGGAGTGCCTAGAGGAATGCATTGAAACTTTGCTACGCGTTGTAACGTAACTAGCCCATAGGTCTGGATCTACCCCATTGTAATGTGAGTAGTGCAAACGTTTGTATGCAGGAAAATACTTTACTTTTGCACATAGAACTTTAATTCTTCATAGCTTTGGCCCTGATTCAGAGTTTGAATATAGGAGAGGAAAGTTACACCTGGGTAAAACTATGTTGATTTCAGGGAACCTTTTTACCTTAAAGACTTCTCCTGTGCTGGTTTCCTTTTTATGAATCTCTTTACTCTCTACACTACCCTCACAGACTGTTCCTCAACCTTTCCTTATCTGGGCACAACAGTATCTCCCTCTCCTAGAAATACCATCATGAGCAGGATTTTCTCCTACTCTGAATCATGTCTGTCCCTGCACTTTGTAAATCCTTGTATCCCCGACCGTACCAGTGTTTTTGGAAGATGTTAGTCAAACACCTAAAAAGTATTTTTTTTTTGGCTCCTTTAAAGTATGTTAAACACATTAGTTTCAAAAACTTTGTTGCTGTGCTGTCATGTGCCCTATCACTACAACCTCAAGGTCGTTTTCCTGTTGTTAAACTAAAGTGGAAATAACTTAAAGTTTGTTTGTTTGTTTTTTTTTATTTAAATAAATATAATCACTTACAGAAAGAGAACAGCTGGAAATGTGTCTTTAGTCATTAGGTTTTCTACTGTTTAACTGTTTTTTTAGATCATGATAAAAACCTTGTACAAATTTTAATCTGAAAAATGATTTAAATCACCCATTTATTCATTTCTGTTGTTTTTCACAGTGTGTTAATTTTCATTATATTCATTACAGCTACATTCCCTCAGGGGATTTCTAAAATTTATATTTTATATATCCATATTTTATATAGACCCCTTAGTAGCTGATGGGTAACAGTGTATATGGAATATATGTATTTTTGACTTGAAAAACAAGATCATATTTATGATTCTAATATTGTCTTCTAATTGCATGTAATTCAAAATTGTAAATATTGCACAACAACAAGTGATTAATGGCTAAAGACAACAACAGTAAAGACTTACAATTAGCAAAGCAAATAAAATCGGCGGAAGTCTGATGGAAATGTTCAACTGTAGACTCATTTTGTAATTTTTCCCACACTCAAATGTGCAAAACTTTTACAGGTATATAGCATAAATGTGATATTCCTAATTAGTCATGCATTAGAAATTTTTTCGGTAATATTTAAAATGTAAAATGTAATTTCCCTAAGTACTGCGTTTCCATTCTGATAGAAGAGGTTGCCTTCAACATAACAAGTCATTATTTCTATAGTGAGAGGCAGTGACAGACCTACATTTTTGGAGCCCTGAAGCTTGTACTGTTATGGGGGCCCCTAAGAAACCACCAAAAATGGGGCAACATCCAACAAGGTCCAAAGACCCAAATGGCGGAGGACCGGGTGGTGGGCCATAGAGTGAGCCCCATCCCCCAGCAAAGAGGTCTGGGTAACCGCTGTTATCATCTTCAAAGCACACATGACACTGACAGCAGCTCTCTATTCCAGGCCCAGTCAGATCATAAGAGCCATCCTCTGGTCGGAGCTGTACATAGAGTGTCTGCAGGCTAGCACTGATCGGGGGGGTTTCTGGGTACTTAGATAAAGCATATGCTAAGGTAAATACTAAAATACTTCAACCCATTGAATTATGATTCTATCACTAAAATTACCTGATTTTAGTAACACACATTTAAAAATCTCCATTATTTTAGATAAAAAATGCACTAAAAAGAAAAGTTGCTTCAGGGCCCCTCATGGATTAGCGCCCCTGAAGTTTAAGCTTCCATAGTTTCATAGAAGATCCGTCACTGCTGAAGAGCCTAGAGATCACTAGGGAAAAGTAAGTATAATCGTCTGTCTATGGGTTTCGCCACCCAAAATTCTCCCAATCTAAATTCTTCTGACACACTGTACCCTTAGAATTGGAAGTGGAAAGATTACTCATATCTCCAGCTCTAAGGGCCAGATTTACTAAGCTGCGGGTTTGGAAAAGTGGAGATGTTGCCCATAGCAACCAAGCACATTCTAGCTGACATTCTCTGATATGTAATAGGAAAGTGAGAGCTAGAATCTGATTGGTTGCTATAGGCAACATCTCCACTTTTATAAACCCGCAGTTTAGTAAATCTGGCCCTAAATCTATGTACGTATATATTCAATATATAATCAAAGGAGGTTGTACCATAGCAAGTAAATTGGTTTTTTTTTAGATGCTGTATTGTTGTCTATAGCATATTATGCTGAGCTAATCTAACCCTGAATTACTTACTATGCATCCACATGTCTGTGCATTGCGGTTGTAATAACATCATTTAATTTCTCTCACCTTCATAGATATGTTAATATTTGAAAGAGACACTCCTTTTCCCATTATCACTTTAATCTCTACAGTGCTAAAGCAATCTGCATCTCAATGTGACAGAAGATAGGCACTGCATTATCTTCTTAATACTTCATTACAATATGTATTTATTGTTAACTATAATGCCGAACATCACCAATGGATTATGATTTATTATTCAGCAAAATATACATATGTATTTCTTTTTACATTCCATAAAAGTGCTAATAATAAGCAAATGAATAACAGATATGTGAATTAAAATATATATTTGTAAATGAAAGTTGATATTCTTTCTATAGATATTCATAGGGTGTTACAGATTTTTTCCTTAGTGAAAATATAATTTGGAACTCAAATGAATGTAACTACGGACCAACCAGCATTCGTAATGCAGTGTACATACAATACCAGGGTTAGCCAGGCGCAAGTGAATAAACAGCATACAGACTTACGTAAATAGGGTGTTTTCTATAGCAGGGCGGGTTGCAGCGCTCATATATGCTATATAGTTGGAGGGTGGATGTATGTAAATAGTACAGTGAGGGCATGCTAAGTGCCCTCCATACTATACAGACTTCCAATGCATCATTATTTTACATAAGGACACAGCCGCAGTTTTATGGTAGGGGTCTGGGGGTGGAATTCCTTGCGAGTGAGAAGAATGGAGCTATGAGCGCAGTGCTGACCGAGTTCTGAATCCAGTCCACTACACTTAAATGTAATCACAGTGTATTTTTATTTGAACGTCACACATAAATTGCATGAACACTTCCCACTCGATGAAAACGCTGCATGAACATAATTCTGAGTTTTATTATTAGCATTTTATTATTTATTAACAGGTTTTTTTTATTTAGTGCCATCATATTACATAGCGCTTTACAATTGTAACAATCATTATAACATGACTGGGGGGGTAACAGACAGACTGGGTGGGTAAGAGGACCCTGCCCACAAACTTATAATCTGTGGGACACTGGGGGCCCAATTAAATTGAACGTGAAGCCCATGTTATTTTGGATGCAATGCTAATTGCGCTTATAACTGGCTATTACTGTAGCCAAAATTCATGGATATTAACATGCACCTCTATGGGGTGCGTATAAAAATCCACAATATAAATTATTGCAAATAACATCGCAACCAAAATAACACAGGCCTTGGTCCGGATCCAGACTCCTGCACGCGGGAGACTGTCTGTCCGAACGAGAGAGGAGAGCGAACTCTCCATGTCGCTCTCCTCTCTTGCTCGGAACAAGTGTGACTTACGCTTAAGGCAGCCTTAAGTCACATATACGGATCAGTGATCCCCCCGCTCGTAAGTGGGGAAAACCTACGCCACTGTACAATTTACATGCTTGCCCCCGGCCATCTTGGGGAGCAGAGGAGAAGCGCAACCCCTTCCCACGTAAATTCCATTGTACGGAACTAAATATATGGTAGTAATGTTGCGCCCTCCAGTCCATTTAGCCCACTTACACACCTTTTTAACAAATGTTAAACAGTGGGTTGAGGAATTTGGTAAGCTTGTCTGAAGAGGTGAGTTTTAAGAGGGCACTTGAAACTTTGGAGAATAGAGGATGGTCTTTATGTGTGAGAGAGGTTACAGAGAATGGGTGCAGCCTGGGAGAGGTTTTTTTTTTTTAACATCAATAGTTTTTATTAAT
>WWET01007204.1:0-11250 GCA_011038615.1 Limnodynastes dumerilii
TAATGGACCCGGGAATTGGACACGGTTCAAAAGGAGTTATTCCCAGGTCCGACCCAGGTTAGAGGTCAGTGTGAAAGGAGCAACTTGGGTTTTTCGACCCTGGTTGCAAAGAAAGCACTTGATTGGTGTTATATGTTTACTATTACCCTGGCAACAACGGGACCCAGGTCCCGTAATTTCCTGGATATTGCCAGGGCCGTTATCCAGCCAATATAATAAAAACTGTTTAGTGGTAATGACATCTTCATGAAAATTACACAGTGGGACAAACAGATGTAAGATTTTTAGTATTGAAGTCTGGATATTGTATATTTAAGTTAATAAAATATCTGTGGTCCTAGAGTTGAGCTGTAGTCATTTTTCAGACATTGAATAAGTCAGTAGGGGATAACTGCAACAATGCCACAAAGATGAGCAATAAATATTTAGTTCCGGACCCATCGGCTGTATTGATTATCAGCAGGTAATGAAATGTCGATAGTGTAAATGTGTACATTGCTAGTGGACTTAATTACACTGTGAACGTAGGTCTGGATTCGCAGTTACGTAGTTTTCGTCTTATGTACGTTGTTTTAAGAATTGAGCTACTACGCATTATTATTATTAATAAACACATTGAATTCTATGGGCCAGATTTACTAAGCTGCGGTAATGGAAAAGTGGAGATGTTGCCCATAGCAACCAATCATATTCTAGATCTCACTTTCCTATTACATACTAGAAAATGTCAGCTAGAATCTGATTGGTTGCTATGGGCAATAGCTCCACTTTTTCGTTCCTTAGTAAATCTGGCCCCATGGGTTTTTCTTTTTATTGGCAGACATCTTTGTGGCGACGTTGCAATTATCCTCTAATCACATAACTTTTAGTCTTCAGTAAAATGGCGCCACGCCAGCAATGGCTGTGAGTGCATTTGTTTCCTCTGCCTACGTTCCCAGCTCAAGTAAAAAGAACCTGACCTCCTTTGTTGCTTTTTAGTATTACTATATGTGTGTGGCTGGAAAATAACATCAAGATTTTTGTTTAAGTTTACTAATCGCTTAATCATTTCATTATGACCAAATACAGGTTTCCAGGCCTGGTCTTTCCATGTTTGGGAGTGCACCCTGTCCAAGGGTCAGCAACAGAACAGCAACGCAGCTCAACTCTGAAGGTAACACTGCGATTATACTCTGTCTATAATCAGCAATTAGGGCAGGTCTGGTCAACCCGTGGCTCTCCATGTTATGTGACACTACATATCCCAGCATGCTTTGTCAGTTTCCATGGTGACACAAGCAGATGGTTAATTATCCACATGATCGTCATGTGACCAGACATACATCCGTATTGGTCGCATTATTCATCTTACCACTAGCCCTGCCAACACGTTCCTTATTGGTGCAGTTAGTTTTATTAGCATCATTATTATTGGGCTAGATCCAGACCTACGTTCATGTTACGTTTATTAGCATGGCGTATTTTCCATGCACTCCCCTAGGCCGTACATACTTTGACCATCTTACGCTTGCCAAACCCTACCTTAACTTCGTAACTACTGACAAACGTAAAGGCTTCACATATGTAAGTGCTTAAGCACCGCCCATACTGCACGATTTAAATGCCTCACCCCGCCTCCGAAGCGTAATTACGGGGGTCGTATGGCTGTCACGCCCCTTCGTTTGTAGATACGCTGTTGATATTAGGCGGGTACGTACACAGCGTAACATCTGCCGTGCGTATACGCAGTAAATATTAATGGGCGATTTTATGTCAGCGGCTGGTGTAAAATCGCTAGCGTATGTAGCTCTGGATCTGGCGCATTATTAGTATGAGGAACAAAAGAGAGGTCCGGCGTTCCAAACATACATATAACACATAGGGCCGGATCCAGAACTACGGCCGTCTTCCACAGACGGACGTAATTCAATGAACAATAGCTACTGCGCATGCGTAGTAGCTATTGTACGTAATCTGCGTATCGCAGTAGCTATTGTTCATTGAATTACAGCCGTCTGTGGAAGACGGCCGTAGTTCTGGATCCGGCCCAATGTGTCAGCACATACATAAAAAGGAGGTTTAGGTCACAATATAGCTCTATTGGGTTAAGCTCAGCTGCCCAGCGTCAAGGCACCTCTCCATTTATATATACACTTGCACACATTTCATATATTTGATTAGAAGCGAGGCCTGTGCTTTCTTGTTACTATTATTATTATTATTATTATTATAGAGAATGGTAAAAATCTAACTAATAACCTGCGTATTTTAACACCTGGTCACAGACATTTATTTGTTCTTCAGGATCTAGAAGATGCTTTGCCTCTGATTGAACGCTACAAACAAGATTTGGTGGCAATTGGTGAGGTATTGAATAAATCCTCTCTATTTTTTTTTTCTCCTTTGATCACATAAAACTGCTAAGAATAAGTTATAGCGTTACAGACACCAATGTTAATTCACAAGCATGGACACTGCATCTACTCAGAGTGATGGGTAATATCAAAGCATTGTGGGTAGAGATAAACAAACATTGCTGCCCTGACTCATAATAGGCCATTATTCCTCTGCTATGTCCAAACAGCCAAATACACTTTGTTTTACATGACTGATGGCAAGAAAATCATTTAGTCTATTTTTTTGGGGGGGGGGGGTTGTATGTTTTTATTTTTTATAGGGGTAATACTCTTTTCCTCCCTATAGGTGGGTTTGGATTTCACACCCCGCATTGCAAGCACAGAGGAACAGAAGGAGGAGCAGCGACAAGTCTTTATCAGACAGATAGAACTGGCCAAACGGCTGGACCTCCCTCTGTAAGACCTGTGCTCTGTATAAATAGACTCCATTTGTTTTTATTGCAGTTTATTGTACAGTTGTTATGACCAGAAAGGCTTAAACTGTATATATAACTCCAATTATCAAAACAAAGGCTCTCATAAATTGTAAAATAAAGTATTGTTTCATACGTGCGCCTTAATATATATATATTGCTTTATTACACAGTAACTTGTGCCCTTAAAAGTAATAAAAAAAATACCATTCTCTCCACCGGCCTGTGCAGCAAGAGCACTGTGATCAGGCAATACAGAAACTAGGATTATAATCTGCAAAGTCTGCAAATATTAATATTTTTGAAAATTTTGGTCATTTAAAAAATTTCCAAGCTTTATAAGCATTGATGTCTTACAAACAGAGCAATACGGATAGATTATAGGTTCTGACAAACTGTGCTGTGGGTTACATAAAATTGCTGTTATTTATAGTTTAGGGCCCGGATTCACAACACTGTACGTGTTCCACATACGGTCTTAATTTCCTGATAGTAGCTACTATCGTTACGTAGATTGCGTTATGCGGTCTTTAAAGACCGCATATACGCAATCTACTTAACGAAACAATACGTAGAATACGTAAAATAGTTACTATACATGCGTAGTAGCTATTATCGGTAAATTAAGGACGTATGTGTAATGTATCCGGGATTGTTAATCCGGGCCTTTATTGCCATTGATTACCACTGCTGTGTTTGTAACGTGTTCATTACTTGTACTTTATTCTCAGAAATGTTCACTCTCGTTCAGCTGGAAGGCCAACAATCAATCTATTGAAGCAACAAGGTACACCTATTTATGCTTTGGGAAATAGCTCAGGATTGGAGATATCCGCTGCATGTATTGTCATTGTAATTTACAATGAATATTGTATTGGCGGAACTAACATAAAGTATATTTCATATGAATTTATTGTACTAGATCATATCTGGGCCAACCTGCAGCTCACCAGGTGTTGTGAAACTACGAGTCCGAAGATACTTTAACTGCATAATCATAGCTGATATCTGACAAAGAATGCTGGGACTCGTAGTTCCTGAACCCCTCGAGAGAATGCTGGGTCAGGCCTGTACTACATAGTGGAAGCCATTTTGTTAACTAAAAAAAGCATTTCATAGAATACAGCCAATCATTACATGAGAAATTATGAAACCAATGATATTACACTTAGTGGGCTGGATCCAGACTTAAGTAAGTGCTTGAAATGAGTTACTCCTGGGCTAAACCATGTTGATTGCAGGGGGCGTCAAGTTAATTGTATTCTTTGCATGCAGGGATATATCTTTGAATTGCTTACTGCACACAGATACTGACCAGCTTTACTATCACACTGTTATTTAGACTTGGGATAGGAAACATCACCTCTCAACTCTAATACTGTTTGCAACAGATGAAATATGACTCCCCTGAAATCAACATGGTTTAGCCCAGGGAGTAACTCATTTCAAGCACTTACTTAAGTCTGGATCCAGCCCATTATCATTACTGTATAATGTGCATGTTATCAGTAGTTACTAAATACCAACTGCTAGTTCGTTACGTTTATAGGGCAAACTCCATGAATAATAACCTGTTAGTAAGATGCCAAACCCTTTCCCTTCATTTCTCCGATGTTTATAAATCATTTTATTTTACATAAACAGCTCCTGAAGCTTCTTATTCAGCATTATAAATCACTGTTATTTTGTGCAATGTTCGTTTACACTTTTATTGCATTAGCCGATGTGCACACTCTGTATTCCCATCATGGAACTTGTTGATCCGTTAGATGAAGCACTTTCCGACAGCTGGGCGGAGCAGGGAGACAAGTGCATGCAAAGGAAGACTTGGTGGGGGAGATATGCTAAGCATGCAGTAAGGGGTGGGTTTAGTCTTTACGTGTGATCCTAACTTCTGCACCGCCATTTTACATGGGGACGATATGGAAAAGCTAAGGTAAGGGTGAGCTCTTGGATGTTCCTTGTGGCCTCCCCTTGCGTGCACAGGACTGACGGCAAAGTTGCATGTTAACTCCATTGCCACCAGTGCTGCAATGGTCCGAGATCTTTTTGTACTGAGGTGTTGTTGGAGTATAGTTTAGCAATCAATACTTTAATGAGCAAAAAAGCATAAAATTGATCTTGAGTTTTAGAAACATAGAAAGTGACGGCAGATAAGAGCCACATGGCCCATCTAGTCTGCCCATTTGTTTATTGAAAATTATACTGACCCTAGACCCTATTTACCCTCAATTTGGTTTACAATTTAGGATACCCTTATATTTATCCCAAGCATGTTTAAATTGTTCTACTGTATTAGCCTCAACCACCTCAGATGGGAGAATATTCCACTTATCTATCACCCTTTCAGTGAAGTAATTTTTCCGCACATTTCCTTTGAATCTACCACCCTCCAGTTTGTATCCATGCCCTCGTGTTCTATTACACCTTTTCTTTTGAAAAATAAGCAATTCAAAGATATATCCCTGCATGCAAAGAATGCAATTAAATTAATTCCCCCTGCAATCAACTTGGTTTAGCCCAGGAGTGACTTTAAGTTCTTATTTTAAGAAGATTCTTAAGTGTGAATCAGGTCCTATGTTTACAAACTGCCTTAGTGATGACATCAGGTAACTGTGAACCGAATCTGTAGCCTGCATTCCCCTGAATATTGGTTGAACACTTACCAAACAAATGATTTTACAGGTGCTCAGAATGTCCTCCTCCACGCATTTGATGGGAAGCCATCGGTGGCCATGGAAGGTGTCAAAGCTGGCTTTTTCTTCTCCATTCCCCCCTCCATCATCCGGAGTGAGCAGGTAATCTAGAGTAGGAGAAGAGCAAGATGCCCTTACGGGTAGAGCTGTGGTTTATCATTGTGGTGGAATAGGTTGGCGGCGTCGTCTTTGTAGATCCAGCGTCTATAAACCTTACAGCTATTAGGCAGTTGGCTTTCTCCTCTGTGTGGTTGTTGATGACCGTCATTCTGTCTAATAATCCGGTCACACAATCTGATAACTATTGGAAATGGTGGTAAATGCGGCTGTAAGTTGACTCTTTACATGTGTGATTATCTGGTTATGAATCAAGTCACCCCAAAAACTGGATCTTCTCGAATAATTTGCCCAGTGACGCGCGTGTGACCAAATTAAACAACCATTGAGAGGTGTTTGACCTCAAAACAGTATTCAGATCAAAGATGCTATGAGCATTAGTGTCATTTTCTGACTCTGGAACGTGTCGTTGGTGCAGATAGAACCCTATGGCACTTATCAATGCCTTATGCCTTATTTCTAAACTACTAAATGGTACGTAGATTGTGTAAATGACCTATTACACATGCGTAGTAGGTCATTTTGTGAAATTCAGCACTTGAGAATCCGGAGCCTCTTAAGCGTGAATCGTGTCCACTGTTTTCTTTTCCACTTTTGAAGGTGATATTGGAAGGGGATTATTTGTGTCACTAGATGCGGCAGCCGCCTGTGTCTGGCACGTTACTAGATTGAATCTGAGCTAGAATAAGTGCCAGGGTTTGAACTTGAACGACTGGAGACGTCTGTTGGTCATTCTGCCCCTTTCCTAAAAGTAGCTATTACCATGTACTTTGTGGATTCCACTAACATAATATACACCGTTATCTTACCTCGGCCTGGAAGCTTCAACTGTCCAGTGTTCTATATCTCTCTCTCTCTTGATCCGAGTCCAATTCTCAGCTTTGACATGAATTTAGAAAATTCCTAAAAAAAAAAGTGCCTGAAATTCTACACACCCAGCCCTTACCAGGAGAGCATCCCTGGACCGCTAAAGCCTTCACATGGAGGCTCTGAGGGTATCCCAAGTTTCTATGTTCAATGTTCTCTTAGTAAACTAAACTGACGAATGTTGTGTACAAATACATGATGTGATTCCTTGTGTTCTTGTCTAAGAAGCAGAGACTGGTGAAACAGCTGCCCTTGGAGAGCATGTGTTTGAAAACAGACTCCCCGGCTCTCGGACCAGAAAAGCAGGTGCAGTATCAGTCGTGTTGAATTACATTGTCTTTGCCATTCAGCAGCCAGCGTCAGCCTTTATCATATATTACTATTATCTACTCTCCTAGAACTCGGGACCGGATTCAGACTTCCGCACATTTTCCGTGCGTGCGTGGGTCTGTAATTACGTGAAACTGAGGGGAAGCACGCCCCCTGTCACTCCCCTCTGTCATGCGGGCTTTATGGCCGCCATAAGCCGGCATTAACTCAAATGTGCGGATCAGCGGTCCGTACGACAGCTGACCCGCTGCAGTGTGGGAGCCCCCTCCCACACTGTACACTTACCATGCTTCCCCATGCCTGCCTTAGCGGGCGGAAGGGAAGCACAGCGCAGTTCCTCGGAAATGGGCTCGGACGGAACAAAGCGCCATCCGATTGTTTATGGTTGCTATAGTAACCATACGCTAGTACTATAGTAACCCTAGCGTAACATCTAGAGGGTGCATGCGGTGTAACTAATTTACGTAAACTACGTAGATTGCGTATATGTGGTTCCAAATTATTTACTATGCATGCATAGTAGCTACCCATCGGCATTTTATGGCCGATTGTGGAAGACGGACGTAGTTGAGGATCCAGTCCCATGTGTCTATGATGTCACAGAGTTCTAGGTAACGTGTATCTGTGATGTCACTGAGTTCTAGGTGACACTTGTCTCTATGATGTCACTGAGTTGTAGGTAACGTACCTCATGATGTCACAGAGTTCTAGGTAATGTGTCTCTGTGATGTCACTGGGTTCTAGATAACACGTGATTCTGTGATGTTCCCTATTTTGTAAAGTATCTTTCTGTATAATTGCCCTGCCTGTGTTTTCTGTGTTCCTGTGTTTTCTATTTTGGAAGTATAAAAGTTCCCTTTTCCCTGTATATATTCCCTTATACCCTGTATATATTCCCATATACCCTGTATATATTCCCATATACCCTGCATATATTCCCTTATACCCTGCATATATTCCCATACACCCTGCATATATTCCCATACACCCTGCATATATTCCCTTATACCCTATATATATTCCCTTATACCCTGTATATATTCCCTTATACCCTGTATATATTCCCTTATACCCTGTATATATCCACTTATACCCTGTATATATTCCCTTATACCCTATATATATATCCACTTATACCCTGTATATATCCCCTTATACCCTGTATATATCCCCTTATACCCTGTATATATCCCCTTATACCATACATACAAATCATGTCATGTAAACCACCAGCGGATCTCTATGATGTTGTTGTTCTCTCGCATACTACACTAATCTGCGATTACATTTGTCTTTGCCCTGTGTCTGGGGACACAGCCAGACAACACTCCTCAGTGATTACCTGTCATTCACTGACTGTATCCGCTGTGCTGCTCTATAAATCATAATGCCCCAGTCTAGCACTGCTTAGTGCTGATCATTTCCATGTGGCTGTTTTGCATTGCAAAGTCATTCATGGCAATGATTCACTGGATCTGATTGTTCACCTGCACTTAAGAATGTAAATTATGTTTACTTTGTAATCTAGATGGCTGAAAGTAAATGTGATTACACACGTGTATGTGGGAAGCTGGTATTTTTCAGTAGATACTGTAACACTTACATTTTCATACGTAGGTTTTAGAGGATTACTCTCGGGTCTCTTCTAATATGGCTTCCCTTTTGTTTCAAGAGACTCTGTACTATTAGGTTGGCTGAGACATCTAGGTCTATTATGTTATATCGCCTTCTCTTGTTTCCTGTTTAGTCTGTGCACAAAAAAGTGATCTTACCTCAGCGATCACTATATCGAAACAGATACAGCCTAATATTGACTGTAAAAGCCCCAGCAGCACTGCCATTACCCAGTAACACACTATACCATTCTATCTGTAACATACACACAGGATAGAGAATGTCCAGCAACACTGCCATTACCAGTAACACACTATACCATTCTATCTGTAACATATACACAGGATAGAGCATGTCCAGCAACATGGCCATTACCCAGTAACACACTATACCATCTATCTATAACATACACACAGGATAGAGAATGTCCAGCAACATGGCCATTACCCAGTAACACACTATACCATTCTATCTGTAACATACACACAGGATAGAGAGTGGTTAATTTCACAACCAATTAATCTCCCCGGGGTATCTGCTGTGACAGTTACTCTCCCCGGGGTAACTGCTGGGACTATTAAACTCCCTGGGGTACCTGCCGTGACATTTGCTGTTCCCGGTATACACTGTACCTGTGTGCTGTGCTCTGCTGTGCTTCCCCGGTAAGTGGTTAAGGTTAGTGTTAGGCTTATTGTAATGTCGTTGTGTGTCTAGATTCGATTATACAGTTGTCATGGTAACAACTTTGATAGAATTTTAATCAGTAAATGCTGCTGGCAGGTTGAACATTCAGACCATCGGACCGGCAATCCACACCCGACGACCCCAGCTCTAGGCGATGTTATCTGTCAATATATACCAGAAGCACCATAAAACTTTTTTCAGATTTTCCCTTCATGGCAAATGTCATCAGAGAACAGCAATGGAACAATTCCACACACAATAATTAAAGGTGCATACACACTCTACAATTATCTGGCAGATTATCTGAAAGATCTGGCTGTTGAAATGAAAATGTGGAAATGGATGAGAGTAACTGTCAATACCATTTGCTCCCTTACAAGATTTATTTTCCAAATGCAAGATCTTTCGGATAATTGTATAGTGTGTGTGCACCTTAATCTTTATTTATGGAAATCGTATACATTGTGTGCAGCTATACTAGAAATACAAATAATAGAAATATTGCTGCTTGAAATCAAATTCAGCCATTTTCCTAAACTATTTCTATCTGTTTGCAGGTAAGAAACGAACCAAAAAACATCACATTTTCTGCGGAATACATCGCCAAAGTCAAAGGAATCTCTTTAGAGACCGTGATTGAGGTGACAACAAAGAACGCGCTCCGGCTTTTCCCAAGACTTCTACAAGTCCCCAAATAAAGAAAATGTTTTATTATAGTGTGTAATGATGTGTCATGCGGGAACCTAGACTGCTTCAGTGCAAGCTGTATGACGTGGGATAAGAGGATCACTTGGCAGGTCACACACACTCACTCACTCACTCACTCACATAGCTGATATCACTTGAGATACAACCAAGGACAAAGTATCTGACGTAGCACTTATAAGTTTAAGTGAAAGACGCCCAAGTTATTAAATCAGTGGAATGTGGGACAGTCTAACACCTGTAAACTGTCAGGGGAATAGGTATTTCCAAAAATCTGAAACACGGGACCTATCATTAGGGGCTTGATTGAGGATTTTAGTGTGTGTGTGTTTAAATCTAAAGCTGGCCATACACTAGAGCGATTATCGTCCCGATCTTCGAATTATCGTGGATTGGTCGAATTATCGCTGTAGAGTATGGTGCCGATTATTGTCAATAAAAATTATCGTTTATCGCTAGCGATATCGGACAGTGTGTGGGCATTGCAGATAATCGTGCTGCAGAACCCCACACACTGACATGCTGCAGCGCTATGCTCTCTCTCCCTCTGTCTGGCTATACAGCGCTGCATAGCCAGACACAGGGAGAGAGGACACAGCGCTGTATAGCCAGACACAGGGAGAGAGAGGACAGAGCGCTTGCAGTCTGTCACAGTTAAATCTGGGTCTCCGTTTTTAGCAGTTTATCTTAATTGGGAATCTTTTAGCCGGTCAGTATTCAGCTAAGACTCAATTATCCTTTCTAGCTGGAAGCTGGTAAGATAGGCTGGCTGCAGGCTCTCCAGCAGAGATTATCGCTCCCAGTGTATGGTGCCGATATCGGGACCTTTCCCCAGGGAGAAATCGTCCCGTTTATCGGCAGCCACATGCTGGGAGCGATAATCACTCTAGTGTATGGCCAACTTAACAGCCTCGTAGGCAGTGTAGTTGGTCCATGGCATTGTGTACAGACAGGCCCAGGAGTAGATGCCCAGTGTGCTCTGTGTGTTATATAAATCAGGTTTGAACGCCTCTGTTATAAATGTTTCCTACCTCCAGTCTCCATAAAACATAAATGCTAAATCCCCCAGCAAATCATAACCTACCAAAAACATTAAAACTATTAACATATTTACTTTACGCACATTAAAAACTGAGCAGAAGGTGGCTCTTTCATTGTTGATGTGCAGCAGTGATGACACTCGCACAGACTAGAATAGTGTAATGAATAGTGTAATGAATAGTGTAATGAATAGTGTAATGAGTTTAGGGTGAGCGTGTTAAGGACTGCAGATAGCCCCTAGGCTGCCCTCTCTGTGCCAATCCTGGCTTTCCAATGCTGCTGCATAACACCCCAGTATCTACAATGCAACAGCAACAACTGAAAGGGATGCATAGCCCACCCCTCGTTATAGTAACCGAGCCTAACACAGGAAAGATGGAGGATATA
>WWET01007204.1:14893-37453 GCA_011038615.1 Limnodynastes dumerilii
ATATAGCAGCGCAGAGACTATAATCTGCAGGTGATATTGTCATTTGTAATGGATAACATCAATGGCTTTGCATAAAGTAACGGCTGGAAATGTCTCCAGCCATTATCACTCATGCAGCTATAGTATTCATGTAATTATGATGGGGAGGGAAATCTAACCATTGAAAAGAACAAAAGCACCTGAGCAGTGACTATGGGCCTGTTCCAGATTTTGAGCCGATCTGCGCATGCGCCGGGCAGATGTTGGCCGGCGTTGCTACGGCAATGCCCGATCGTGGATCGGGCGTCCGTAGCAGCGCCGTAGGCAGCGCCGTAGGGACGCTGGAGGGGAAGTCCTCCAGCGTCCCTACGTTAAGGTTAGTGCAGGTGGGCGGGGGGAGGTAGGTAAATGAGGGTAGGAGGGCGGGCTAAGCGGCCATACGCTCCTGTGCGAGCGTATGGCCCCCTCCTTACGCCGGCTGAAGTTAAGGTAGCCTTCAGCCGGCGTAAGCGAGGGTAAGTACGCTGTGTCAGGGGGAGTCAGTGATGTAATGCTGAGTGTTAGTACACTCAACGCTACATCGTACCTCTGGATCAGGCCCTATAACCCCACCCACTTGAAGCTACGCCCACTGAGGGCTTTTTCCACGTGATTCCCCTCTTGGTCAGGGAATGTCTGCTGGATGTTTTGTGGACTGTCACGTTCATATGACAGCTGATGAGTTTACACAGGTACCTATTACTGACTGAAAAAAGACTCCCTATGATGAGTCAGAAGAACTGGTCCGTCCTTACTCCCCACTGCGCACTGCCAAAGGTTTTCTACCAGTAGTTGACAGTGTGCGGCCATCTTTCCGGAGACCAAAACATATATTAATGCAGTTAGTTATCGCCTCCAAAATGGCTTCCATTTTCGAGACAGAAAAAAATAAACAATTTCACTATTGGTAGCACATTGTATGTTCCTATTTAGTTAAAGGTATTAATATTATTTTGTTTAGTGTAAACAGACCCTTCAATGTGACCATATTCCATTGGGTACAACATTCTTTTATCTAGACCTTTAAATTACCATTCTAATCATATGGTTTTGACTAATTAACTGATTAAAACCAACAAAAACAAAACATTTTACACTTTACAAGTCCGGTGACTGCAATTACAGCAGACTCTCCAACATTGCCCCTTCCATTAGGTATATAATATTCTGCTTTTAACCCCTTCCGTTGCATATGATGGAAGGTATCTAAATGCTCTGCTCCTGAAATTCCAACTGTCTGTTACTATGGTAACCGCCTTTATTGAAGAGAAAAATGTTGTTGTTTTTTAAACATCAGTTAATTCATGAAATTCAAGTGAGTGACAGAAGCCCAGAAGTAGAGTATTGTGTACTTAATGGAAGGGGTCATGTTGGAGGGTCTGTCATAATGGAGGGTTTGCATTTTTACATTCACTGGTTAATTTTCAGAAAGCAATAATTTCCACTTTAATATCATAAAATGTGTCTGCGTTCAATTATATATGTCATGGTTGTGCTAGTGTCCCTCCATAGCAGCCACAGACATTTCCAGTAAATTATTCAATTTGTGGTAACACAGAAAAAAATAGCTATTATAAATATTTCTTTTTAATCACTAATACCATTATTGACTAAACTACAAAATAGCTTGTCAAGCAGGGTCAGAAATGTCCAAGACTGGCAGCTAAACATTTGATCTGATCGATCTGGTCACTTAAAGATGTGGTCCTATATATTCAACTAATTTCAGTGACTGTACAACTGTTAACCTAAAACCCTATTTTATCTTTAGCACTTTGTAAGGATACCCTTATGTCTCTCCCAAGCATGTTTAAATTGCTCTAGTGCAGAGGTGGCCAAGAGCCAAAAATTTCCAGTAGAAACCTCAAGGAGCCACAGATATATAGAAACATACATACACGCACACACACACACACTCAAGCTCACTATGACAACTAGAGATATATCTGACTATTAATATTTGCATACTTTGAATTTGGTGTACATATTGGGTTATTTTTAGGTTTAGCTTCTTATATGTTGTTATAAAAGAGACAGGCATTTCATTCTTAGGTTTTTCTTTGTATGTCAAAAGGTCTGTTCTTTCTATTGGTTTAGTTTTACTAATGGCACCTTCAATTAATTTATTTATTTATTAATTTATTAGGATAGCCACGTTCTTTGAATCTGTTCGCGTAGATTTTTAATTGTTTGTGACAGGTGTGTTCACTATTGCAGTTTCGTTTGATCCTGCAAAATTGCGAGAGCGGGATATTCCTCTTCCATCTTTTCAGATGTCTACTTTTGAAATGTAAATAACTGTTAGTGTCCACTGGCTTGATGTAATTAGTTGTTATAATTTGGTTGTCTTCATGTGTAAGTGAAAGGTCCAGATAGTCCACTTTCTCTGTGGATATATTATATGTGAATTTAAGATTAAAAGAATTGTTCATAATCCATTGGTAAAATTCTTTGAAATCGTCCATGGTGCCTGACCAAATAATAAGAATATCATCTATGTACCGTTTATAAAATTATAAAAACTTAAAAAATGGGGTATTACCATATATAAATTTCTCTTCCCAATTCGCCATACAAATATTTGCAAAACTTGGCGCAAAAATCGTCCCCATTGCTGTCCCACACGTCTAGATAAAATGTGTCCAAGAATTTAAAATAATTGTGAGTGAGAATAAAAGCTATCATATCCACAATAAAGTTCCTGTGGTCTTCTCCCATTTCTGTATCTGTTAAAAGACAATTCTTTACAGCTTCCAAACCCTTGTCATGGGGTATAGACGTATATAGGGATTGGACGTCAATAGTGATCCAATAGAAGCCATCTTGCCAGGTGATTTCCTTAAGTATTTGTAGAACGGCAGTGGTATCCTTAATATACGAGGGGAAATTCTTAACATGTTTCTGTAAAAAGACATCGACGTACTCGGAAATATGGGAAGTAAGAGAGTCAATTCCCGCAATTATGGGTCTCCCTGGGAGGTTATGTATATTCTTATGTATTTTGGGGAGGTAATAAAATATGGGTAAAACTGGATTAGTATTAAATCAAAATTGGTACTCCTCTTTATTAATGATTTCTAATCTGAGAGCGTTAAATAGAATCGGACGAAGAGAGTCCAAATATTCTTCAGTAGGATCTTTAAGTAAGATTTTATACGCTTCAGTATCGGATAAGAGTCTTGTAGCTTCTTTAACGTAATCTTCTCTATTTAAAATAACTAATCCTCCTCCCTTGTCTGCTTGTTTAAAAACTAAGTTGTTATTCTCTTTTAAGGATTTCAAAGAGTTTTTTTCCTGTATTGTCAGGCTGTTTGAGACTGGTCTGTTATCTATTTCACCCCAGTCTTTTTTCACTAGTTCAAGGAACATTTCGGTTTGGCTGCTTCTTGATTCAAGGGGGTAAAACCTTGAAGGATTTTTTAACCCAGATTTATTTTCAACCTCCTCATAATTTTTAAGTATTGCCACATCTTTTTTTGAAAAATGTCTTTTTAGTGTCAATTTCCTGACAAATTTATTCAGATCGATGAATAGTTTACAAATTTATTTGGCTTCCTCGTTGGTGCAAATGAGAATCCTTTACTGAGCAGGGAGATGTCTGCTCTTGTTAGCTCGTAGTTAGATAAATTGAAGATCCCTTTGTCTTTATTCGCTATTGTCGTAGTAGTTTTTTCCTTTGGTTTGGCGTTTCCTCCTCGCTTTCCACGTCTTCTGGTAATCCTCTTTTCAGAGGTGAGGCTATTCTGATATTTTCCTTCAGCAATGATTTTCTTGTTTCCTTGTGGCCTAGGGCCGGGGATAAAAAAAATCAGATTCACTGTCTGTTTCCTGGTCTAAGGCGGTGAAGCGGTTCTTGAGAGGTAGGGGATCCCTTCTGTGTGGTCATCTTTAGGTCTTCTAAAAGTAGATGTGTGCAGCACATTACATATTAGGTGATTTTTAATCCCTATGTGTAACTTCTACTATATATATATTTATTGTCCCCTCCTTAACAATCTCTTACCTGGCTATGTTGAGTATTGTAATCTCAGTGCCTCCAACGCTTTCATGCCACGAGGCACATAAAATGGCTATAATACCTGTAATACTAGAGACTGTGGCTTTTATAGGAGGGCCTCTCCCTGCTCCGCTCCACTACCGCTGCATTATGACAGTGACGTCATAACGCAGACTCCAGATACCGCCGGCCCACTGCTGCTTAATGAGACCGCCGGACAGTATATGTCAAGGTGGCTCTGGATTCCCTGCTCCACCCCCGCTGCGTTATGACAGTGACATCATAACGCAGCCTCCAGATTACGTCGGCCTACTGCTGCTTAATGAGACCGCCGGACAGCATATGTCACGGCGGCTCTGGATTCACTGCTGCGCTCCGCCACCGCTGCGTTATGACAGTAACGTGATAACGCAGCCTCCAGATTACGTCGGCCTACTGCTGCTTAATGAGACCGCCGGACAGCATATGTCACGGCGGCTCTGGATTCACTGCTGCGCTCCGCCACCGCTGCGTTATGACAGTAACGTGATAACGCAGCCTCCAGAGTTCCGCCGAGGAAATAGACGGTGGCCAGGAGCCGCATTCTTCAGAGGAAAGAGCCGAATGCGGCTCGAGAGCCGCGGGTTGGCCACCGCTGCTCTAGTGTGTTAGCCTCTACCACCCCTACCAGGCTATTCCACTTATCTGCTACCCTTTCTGTGAATTCATTTTTACTCAGATTTACTCTAAACCTAATCCCTCCAGAACAGTGCATGTCCTCGTGTTCCTATACTTCTCTTTTTTTTAAGGCTGTTTCCCTCCTGTACTTTTTATATATTGGAAAGTTTCTATCGTGTTCCCCGCTTTCCCTTCTCTGCTCCAAACTATTTATATTAAGATCCTTAGACCGGATCTAGATTTCCGTATGACAGAACACTTGGGTATTTAGCATGCATAAGTACTTGCTTTCTGCGCATCTGTCAACATAGCTGTTACGCAGAATGACTCTGCAAATTCCTACAGTGGTGTGTGACAACCTGCCATGTATATTGTGTATGCATGGAGAGCAGGGGGAGAAATTTAAAGCTTACAGTAAAGGTTTGGCTAAGTCCTTATGTATGACCCTTTGTTACAGACAAGTTCATTAAGCACAGTGTTGTGTGCGTATAAGTTAAGGTAGGGTGCAGGACATGGAAGCTAAGTACGTGGTACGTGCAAGGGGTGGCACACAACCCCTGCGTGTACATAATATGCAATCACACTTAGCAAGATTGCGGAAAGCTGCGGAGACTTATTTGCGATGAGCGTCCTGGATCTGGTCCTTTTAGTCCTTTCGGGTAAGATTTGTTATGCAGACCATGCACTAGTGGGTGAAGGTCTCTGTATAGAATGGTCTCCGTTTTGAAAGGACCATTTTCTCCCAGGCAGAATCGATTGCTTCTGCCTCTCTAAGCAGAAGCAATCGATCATTCCCAGGAAGAAGAGGCAGCAGATGGTGAGTATTTCCCAACCCTTCTTCTAATCCTTACCCTAACTCTCCTCTTCCACTACCCTAACCCTCTTCTCCCCGCAGCCTGACCCTAAGACTCCCTTCACCACAGCCTAACTCTAAGATTCCCCTCCCCGCAGCCTGACCCTAAGACTCTCCTCCCCACAGCCTAACATGAGGACTCCCCATATACTCAACTCTGGTCCGGCGTGGAGGATATGCAGCAGTACGATGGGTCTGTGGTGGCGGTTTCTGAATGGTTGAGTATGCCAAACGGCATGCTTACCCATTCATTATTAAAACTTTCGAAATAGTAATATTTTCACAATACAGGCAGCCGAAAATGAACTTTTGGCTGCCTGTTTTTCTAACCAGAGACTGCATTCACATTTTAGTTGCCCATCAAGTGATCCGGACAGTTGAGGCCATGGGAGGTAACAGAATATTAATAGTGCAGCCAGGATACTATAAATTAGAACAATGCTTTGTGAAACTTGTACTGTAGAACACTGTACTTCCCAAGGAAAACTCTGGATTTAAACAAAATAAATGCCTTTAACTTTGAACCATTGTCTATGTCCCCATTATGGGTAACATACACTGAGATGGGATGTTTTATATAGCTCAGTGTTTCCTTTCCATTAATACTTCTGGTTGTCATCCATTCCTATGTTTTCCCAAACACCACGGCTCCTGCTGTGTCTGTTGTACACTTGTGGGATCAGCGACACTAACACAATATTTGCCTTTCCAGGACATAGAGGAAATTCTAGAAAGATCAAGAAAAGTAGGTAAAATGCATTCACTTGTGACAGAAATAATGTTTGAAAATAACAATGTTTTAAATCTTGGAAATGTTTGGTTTGGTCCTGTAGGAAGGAATTCGGGCTCTTGTGTCTGTAACGGAAAGCTCAGGGGAGTTAGAAAGGCTCATTCAGCTCGCAGAAAGGTTTGTTTTATGAATAAGGGGGTAGATCCAGAACTACGTGTGCCGTACGTTTATTCGCGGAGCGTATTTTCGTGCACGTAAATTCGCTACACTCCCCTCGGCACACCCCTTGCACGGACGTATTTTGTCAAGATACGCTTCCCAAACCCTACCTTAACTTTTTCTCACGTAACAGCGTACGTCCGCTAACGGACATATAGACTACGTGAACGTACGCCGCTTAGCACGCCCATACTGTACACTTTACATACAATCCTCCACCTACTTCACGTAAATCGAACGTATTGTTGTCTCACGTAAAATTGGCACGCCCCCACGTAAGTATTTACGTGACAAATACGTGAATTTCCCATACGTTCACAATTACGCTACGTGAATGTGCGTATTTTCTATGGTGTGCATGCGCAGTGCGTTCTAAACTGCGATTTTACGTCTCCGCCACGCGTAAAATCGCTTCGAAGCGTAGTTCTGGATCAGGCCCAAGGACAATAAGGATGATGCAGGATCTCATTAAGATGTTAGCCAAGACGGAGTTCAAATATTAAAGGAGTATTAATTGTAGACAAGTCACTCTAAAACAGCACACTGTCATATTATAATTTCAGAGAGCTGCAATCCGTGGATCTGGGCCCTATTTTCTAAGTGATTTATATACTGTAAATTTACAGGTCTTAAGCTGGCCATACACAACGGTGATTGGATGGATAATATATGCAAGCTCTGTACCGGTTAGGTGTGTATATTACCTCAGCGCGGTGTTTAAAGACCATACGGAGTAGTTTAGTAAGAGAGAGAGTGCTGATGCGGCCTCGGGGAGTGTTCAGGTAGAAGTGGGAGAAGGGGGGGGTTTAGATTAGCCGGAGAGGGCAGAGGGGGGGCATTGTCCGTGCTTATTTTTCTTCTTAAGAAGGAAACGCTGCACGGTAAGGTAAGGTAGCCCTATGACAGGGGCAGCACCAGGGATTTAGGTGCGGTTCTATCTGCACCTAACTCACTCTTAGGTGAGAATAAGAATAAGGTCCCGAGTGATTAGACGAAAAAAAATTGGTCAAGTGCAACGGTTTTTCTACATAATCCATTCAGCCCTCTAGATGCTATATTAAATATGGCCACTGCCATCTGATATCGCCAGAAGTAGGACTTCTATCTCCTGACATCCCTGCCCAGTTGCCCTGAGTACCACCCAACAGTGGTCCAAGTGCTACTATTGGTACTAGTACCCATGGTTGCCTACTTTTGCAAATGAATATCAGGGAGATTGTGAGAGCACTATCAAGGCACTGCACCAAAGGGGTGTGTCCTGTACCACCAAAGAGGTGTGTCCTGTGAATAGCTCCACCCATAGGTGTATCTAGCACTGCCAGGAAAACTATTTTACAATAAAAATGGCAGTATCAGTATTTATTGATTATTAAATTGTCAGTGAATATCTCAAAAATGATCTGTCTGCAAAAAATATTAAGTAGGGGGCATATAGCATTAGACTAAATATGTTCTTGTTGTCATTTAACACAAATCCATTGATTAAACTAAGGTTAAAGTTTGCATAAATATAAATTTAAAACATAAAAAAGTTGCATAATGTATGCATGACCTCCATTTTATCTGGTGTTACAGCCTAAGTGTAGTGGACAGCAGTAAAGTTAATGCAAAGTCAATAAATCTCTTGTGTGCATTTTTTTAATTTACATTTTAATAAGTAAACACCCACTTGAAAATGTATTTAAAACCATTGGGCTGGATCCAGACCTTGTTAAGTGCATGAACTTAGTTACTCAAGGGCTAAACCATGTTGATTTCAGGGGGAGCCAAGTTAATTGTATTCTTTGCATGCAGGGATATATCTTTAAATTGCTTACTGCACACAGATACTGACCAGCTTTACTATCACACTGTTATTTAGAGTTGGAATAGGAAACATCACCTCTCAACTCTAATACTGTTTGCAACAGATGAAATATGACTCCCCTGCAATCAACATGGTTTAGCTCAGCAGTAACTAATTTCAAGCACTTACTAATGTCTGGATCCAGCCCAAAATGGTCAAATAACACTAGGTTTCAATAATTTCCTAAAACATATTGTACCCAAACTACTGATTTTGCTTAGTGTGTGGGTATTTTCTAATTATTGGACCTGCACTTCCACCACCGCAGGTTCTCCATCTCTCTGACTCCAGTGCCAAGTAGGTCAGATGATTATGGAGTAAGAGAGATGGGGAGCCAGGATGTGGAGGTGCCACACACTAAGGAGGGGGGGGGGGGGGGNNNCAAAAAGGGGGGGGGGGGGGGTGAATCACCCTGACAGTCATACAATCAGTTGCACAGGCTCCTACTGAGATGGACAATGCCAATGGTCAATGCCAAGAGTGACAGAAGACTGTGCAGCCAATCAGCTGCAAGGGCCTCCTGTCAGTCTCAGCAGCCCCTCCCTCTTTAGCCTGGATTATCGCTCCCAGCAGGAGAGGTGTGTGATACCGATATCGGAACCTTTCCCTAGTTAAAGATCGTGCCTATTATCTGGTCTCCTCCTGCTGTGAGATGAAGAAAAATTAGCTACACTTAGAAATTAGGGATTTTTATAATTGGCAGATAATGTGTAAGCTGTACACCACAATCATTTGCTCACTTCTATTACAGATACCCTCATTATCTCATGCCATGCTTCGGAGTACATCCTATTCAGAGCAGAGCAGATGGATGTCACCGCGTCACAATGAAGGTTAGAAAAACTAGCTCCATTCTGCACACAACTAAAATGATATTTGCAAATGATTCAATAAACCCAACAACCTCCTCCTGAGTGCACGCAGTAACATCTCAGTGTAATGTCATTATTCTCATGTGTGATTCAGTAGATTGGATGCTTTACTGTACTTTGTTTATGCCTGTGGGCAGTTGTCATAGACCTTCAATAGTTCTATAACTTCTCCATCAGGCTATACAAACTTTAAAAGCAAAAATTGATAAAATCGCTCAGAGGACCGGATCTAGATTTAAATACACATTGCGTTCGTAACAACTCCACAGTGGAGACCACATTATGACGATTCACATTCACAATCACATTATGCGATTCTAAACTCCGTACATGCGTGTGGTTCACTCCCCTTGCATGTGCGGCACTTTTGTACCCTGGACACTACCTTAACTTGTATTGACTCGGCCTACATAATATGGGGCAGGTGCATAATGAAGGGGTGTGGGCCCTCATCGAGAGCAGCTCTATTTCGATGGGGCCGACCTCTCACAGCCAGTTCCGAACTGGCCGTGAAATCGATTTGCTTCTGCCTCGAAGAGGGAAAGCAATCGTTCCCGAAAGCACAGAACCCCAACCCTTCCCTAATCCTTACCCCTAACCCTCCCGTTCTGTTACCTTAACCCTAACCCTCCTTTTCCCCGCAGCCTGTCCGCAACCCTCCCTTCCCTGCAGCCTGATCCTAACCCTAACCCTCTCCTTCCTTGGCCCTAACCCTCCCTTCTCCGCAGCCTGACCCTAACCCTAAAAGTCTCCGGAGATTTTACTCACCTCTCCAGTGGTATTGGCCGCAGACGAAGCTTCCGAAAATGTATGGGTGAGTATGCCGATTCAGAACACTAAAAACAAAAATGGCTGCCAATTCGAAATAGAGACAGCCGAAAAAGAACTTTCGTCTGTTTCTACTTCTGATAGACAACCATCGTGCCAGGCACTCTCACCGTAATGTAGGAGTGTAGATAAGATCTTAACCAGGCCCCTATTAGCCGATTGAAATACCTCCACCCACCACCACGAACGCTATACACGCCCCCAGCGTCAGAAATCATTCGTGGTCCTTTCCGATATATAACCGCCACGTGTACACAAACGCAGAACGCTCTTACTGAGCTACGTATTTATGCATTCGGAGTTGCTTCTTTTTTGCATAATTCTGGATCTGGTCCTGAAGGTATAATTAGATTTTTGTTCAGCACCTGCAAATATGTTGATAATGGAGGCAGAAAACCCAGAAGTGTGGCTATACTGACATTTTTGTGGCTAGCATATGCGTTCCTGCACTAGACACATATTCAGCATTCTTCCATTGATGGAGTGCTGAAAAGTAAATGCTGTTGAGTTGCCGTTTTGTATGTACATTTATTTTTTTGTTTCCTTTGATGATTTGGAACCGGCTCTTATGCAGTTTGACAAATACAAGACCCACCTTGTCGCAATAGGAGAGGTAAGGATTACGGGCCTGATTCAGAGATCCGATATTAACGATAGTTCCCTACGTATATTTAGGGTCGGATCGATTTTGCATCAACTGCGCATGAGTAGTAATAGTGCAACGCCATGTACGTTGAAGTTAAGGTCGGAAATGCCTTAAGGTCGGACTTGTGAATCGGGCGGAGACTAATGCGACCCTAATTGCAGGATTTGCATAAAAATGGTCGGGGGGAGGCATTTAGATGATGGAAAGTGGGCGCGCTTACAGATTTAGGATCCTAAATATACGCAACTAATACACATAGGGTCGGAAGTGAGTGCGGCCAGTTAGGGCAAGTCTATGGAGGTGGAAGTTTAGGTCCGACCGGAGGTTGCGAGGGGAGTGACTGTTTATTCGGGTGGGTGTAACCTGTTCCGACCTATTTGCGGCCCGATCGCTGACGGATCTCTGAATCAGGCCCGGCGTAGGTCTGGATCAGGCCCATTGACACGGTTGGCTTCAATAAATGTGATTATGAAACTTTTGTGGATTTAATGGGACAGAGTCTATTTTCCCGTGTCTGAGCTGTAGTTGCATTGCTGTCATTTGGTTCATAGGAGATGTTTTGACCTATTAGACATCTACATCTGTGTAATAGAGATTGCAAGTATCACTCACTGCAATCGATGGTTATTTGATTGTGTACAATATGTATCTTTTTTATGTTTTGTTTTAATAAATTGTGATTTATCTACTTGAACAGGTTTGAATTTATTAACCCTTAGCGCATTCCCATATTTTCCTTTTCTTTTGTGGATTTCGGTTTATAATTCATATAATTACTGTGGATTCAGGAAAAACGTATAACGATGGCGAATGCGCCTGAGTTCCTAAACGCTTTCCAGCTCTGATCTGGATTCCCAGGATCTTTCCGATGGAGGCGGAGCAGAGCGAACCGCCATGTGTACAGGGTGCCCGCATGGTGGGCGGGGGGAAGTATGTAAATAATACAGGGCCGTATTCACAACACCGGACGTATTGCATATACGTCCGGTGTTTCCCGATATTTGATACTTCGCATGCGCGGTATCTTTTTCACGTAATCTACGTAACTTTTTGTTACGTAGATTGCGTATATGCCGTCTTTCAGACTGCATTTACGCAATCTACCTAAGAAAAAGATACGTAGATTACGTTAAAATAACTACGCATGCCCAGTAGTAAAAGCCGCTAAACACCGGACGTATATGGCAGTGGCGTACCCGGGGGGGGGGGGGGGGGGCCCCATCTAGTAAAGATATCAGTGGCGCACCCAGGGGGGGTTTCCAGTTGCCCAGAAACCCCCTCACAAACTGTGTGTCATGTCTACAGGAAGAGACATGCTGCAGACGGTGGCGGCTTTCTCTGTGCACTCTCCGTGCACTCCATGCATAGGCGTTAGAAGGGAAAGGGGGCCCGGCATGTCTGGAACATTCATTACACTGGCCGGCAGATTCTTTTAAGTTATACAGAGATTTAGAGTGTCCCGCGCCCCCTCCTCCTTCTCCTCCTCCTCCCTCCCAGTCAAAATAACTGAACCGTGATGCAGACACGTGACCTTCAGTTACCTGCATCACATCAATAGCCAGAGCACATCCCACGCGCCGCTGAGGATCTGTGACATCAGGAGGTAAGAAAAGTGTTTTTTATTTTTACAGCACTCTATAAAATGTTTATTTTTACAAGAGTGTGTGTATATACAGTATATATATATGTGTGTGCGTGTGTGTGTATATACAGTATATATATATGTGTGCGCGTGTGTGTGTATATACAGTATATATATGTGTGTGCGTGTGTGTGTGTGTGCGTGTATGTATGTGTGTATATACAGCATATATATGTGTGTGTGTGCGTGTATATATGTGTGTATATACAGCATATATATATTTGTGTGTGTGTACGTGTATGTATGTGTGTATATACAGCATATATATCTGTGTGTGTGTGTGTGTGTGTGTGTGTGTGTCCAGCTGGTCGGAGGAGTGTGGAGAGGGCTGTTAGGTGACAGTTGGGGTAATGACAGTTGGTCTGTGGAGGTGAAGCAGCAGAGAGGTGTGACGGAGAGAGAGGAGACGATATAGCTGTAAATGTGATGGAGAGGAGTGAAAGTGAAGGAGGTGGTGATAGCAGTGATCTGGTTATCGGCTTCGGTTGTGTGGTGGACGGAGAAAGTGAGGGGAGGAGATTTATGCCGGCTGGAGCAGACGGCTGAGGCAGTGTCATGACGGTCGGAGCAGCGATCGTGGGAAGCCCTGGTCAGGTTCTGACAAAATTCCTATTAGCGGATTGAGGGAGAGGAGTGTCAGACGGTCTGGAGCAGCTGCTCAGAGGAGTCTCAGCCAGTTTCGGAGGTTGGCAAAAGTAGCGGTGACCAGAGTGAGGTGAAGGAGAGACAGCTATTTATGAGAGAAAGAGATTGCATAATCTGGATATAATGGGAGAGAGGTGACGGTGAATAACAGCAGAGGATGCAAAATATACAACTGAGACAATAGTGAAACTAAAATGCTCCATTCATGTGTCTCCAGCTCCCAGTATCCCACATCATGTCTCCCAGTATCCCCAATCATGTCTCTCCAGCTCCCAGTATCTCCATTCATGAGTCTCCAGCTCCCAGTATCCCACATCATGTCTCCCAATAATCCCCATCATGTCTCTTCAGCTCCCAGTATCCCACATCATGTCTCCCAGTATCCCCAATCATGTCTCTCCAGCTCCCAGTATCTCCATTCATGTGTCTCCAGCTCCCAGTATGCCCTATCATGTCTCTCCACTTCCAGTATCCCCCATCATGTCTCTCCAGCTCCCAGTATCCCCTATCATGTCTCTTCAGCTCCCAGTATCCCCCATCATGTCTCTCTAGCTCCCAGTATCTCCATTCATGTGTCTCCAGCTCCCAGTATTCCCCATCATGTCTCTCCACTTCCAGTATCCCCAATCATGTGTCTCCAGCTCCCAGTAACCCCTATCATGTCTCTTCAGCTCCCAGTATCCCACATCATGTCTCCCAATAATCCCCATCATGTGTCCTCAGCTTCTGATTTCTGCCGTATAAAACGCAGCCTGTTCCTCTTCCAGGATCTCCTGGCAGGGCATTAGGTAGTACAGGTCGCTGCCATTAATGTACTCTATTATATAGTACATGCGGCTCTCGGTCTGGAAGAAGGCTCAATTGGCGCCTTCCTGAAAGACGCGCATTTCCGTATACATCCAGGAGATGTCTTCCTCTCCATTGGTGGAATATTTCTTAAACACTTTCATGGCATAGATGTTATTGGTGGTTTTCTCCCGGACCTTCAGGACTTCACCAAAGCTTCCTCGTCCGAGGTATTTTAGTGGCTGATAGTCCTGTAAGGTTGGCATAGATGGTACAATGGTGGTCTCCAATGTAGCTGTGCCTGCTGATGGGCATAGAGCATAGGGCAGGTGGTAGCAGCCCTTGTGCAGGTGCAGGTTACACCTGGTTGTGCCACTGAGAGATTTCTACAAACTGTTGAGCTTTCAACTCTGGACTGCATTCTTCTGACCACTATACAATGTTCACCACAGGGGATGTATAGAGAAATACATTTTTTTCTGCCCTTGGGAAGGAGACAAAAAGATGGTGAAACTGATAATTTTTGATCACAGGAGAGGTTAATTATTTATTAAATCCTGATCCTACATTGACTGTCAATGACAATCCTGGGTCCTATGTAAACTTCTTTTTACTAAATGGTTCATGCTAGACAACACCAAACATACATTTGAGGGGGCCACACCCAGTTGACCTTTTGAGAGGGCCACACCCATTTGAGCTTTTAGTGAACCACACCCTTACAAAACTTGACTGAAACACCTGAACATATCCACATGACCTTTGAGGGAAGAACCACACCCATTTGACCTTTAGGAACCACACCCAAATGACCTTTAAAAATGCTGCAACCATGTGACTTGACCACACCCAGTCTCAGGGTATATAAAGGGGGCAAGGAGACAACAGGTCATTTCTTTATAACAAGAACATGGCAAACTTCTTCAGAAGACTATTTTCCCGGAAGCGCACTAGTAACGGCTATAAGCTGCTTCATGATATTATGGACCAATCTGATATCATTTTGGAAAATGTTAGTGATAACAGTTGGCTCCAAAAAGCACTTCATGAACAGGAACAACAAATTTGTGAGCTTAAGGAGGAAAAGCGGTTTTTAAAAGCAGACATCATTTTTTTTAAAGAAAAAAATATGCAATTATTAGAGATAATAAAAGATCTCAAGCAAGAAAATGATAATTAAAAAAAACAAAAAAAATAAAAGACCCTTTACTCAGCAAAAAAGCACAAAGAAATTTTAAATTTTAAAAACAAAAAAAAAAATAACTTTTTGGGTTTTAATTTTATTATTTTTATGTTTTGGGTTGTTTTTTTTATGTGTTGACGTAATATATCCTGATAGGATAATGTGCTGTTGAATTTTTAAATATGTGCCACCTGAAAGTTCATTTCAACAGTCCTAAGGCTTTACTATAGAGCATTCAATTAAACATGCTGATGCTCAAAGTTCATGTCGGCAGTCCCCTGTAGCCTCTATAATACATGGAAATCAACACTCAAATTATATTCACGTTCTACTCGTTGCCGTTCTTTAACGCGATCTTAACGGAACTCAATAAAAACAAATTAACGCAAATATATTATGACTTTTTAGATTTATCCTTATCTTATGTTTCTCTATGTGGTGCAATAATCCTCAAAGTCAGTTACATAGACCTAGCACATTACATAAAGATTGCGTTCGTCCAGGCTTATCCACGCATTTCACCTCACACCGCTACTGCCGCTGTACATTACTCTTCTAACGCGTCTACAGATAACTATCCTGCACCAGTGGAGGTATGAAAGTCATTCCCTGTTCTGTTCTTACATCTGTACCAGCGCATGGGAGACACACACAATTCCAACCCCTTCACCCGACCTTAAAAATTCCCATCCGTCCCCACTAAACATGCAATGGATCCATACAGAGGAACTTGCTCTCAGCCAAATCTCTGTCTTTGTATTTGTCACCGCCACTCAACACGGAACACCTTGGAAGTATCAAATATCCAAACGCTGGATGGCGCAAGTCACAACAACAAGCTTTTGGCCTTGGAAGCGCTTGATGCCTGGATCCGGCATTCTTGCTTCAGCTACAAAGAAATCAAGATCATATCCATCCATGTGAGTCTACATTTTAATGTTGCTTGGCTAAACTGTATTCTAAAGAAATTCCTCTTGCTCTCATTTCCCTCACTGCATAGATTCAGTGCTATTTTTTTTTTTTCTTAACCTTGCCCATGACATCAAAGATAATTGTGGTATATGCCAACAAAGTCTGGCAACATAGCAGTGGCGCACCCAGGGGAGGGGGTTCCGAAAAAGGGGTGTGGCTTCGAAGGTGCTTTGAAAGGGGCGTGGCTTAGCAGCCATATGAGGCAGACTGACATGGAGGATGATGATCCTGGCCTGTGCTGCAATAGGAAAGCAGGTGAGGATGGTGAATGGGTCACAACTAATTTAACAGTGCTTATGCACTGACATAAGCTCCGATCCATTGCTTAATCTGCTTTACTAATGCTATTGCTATTTTTTTTTTTACATTTTTATATTTAGTAACTCTTTACAATTTTAAACAGTCCTTCAACCTCTGCCACATTACAGTCAAATTCCCTGACATACACACTCAGATGCCATGCAGCATGACAGTGGGGACGGGTCAGGAGCAGAGCTTGGACGGGACGGAGCTTATTTGTCCAGTTTATGGGCTCCAAAATGTAGGGAGATATGCTAATATACCACACATGTTTATATGCATTGGAAATCCCCCTTTTGACGAAGGCCATTTGTATGTTTCGAAGGTGCGCTCATTTTCAGTATGACCTTTTCTGATTCGCCGGCCTCTGTATAGGGCACGTCAAAAGGGTTTGTCCTGGAAAATATTTTTTCCTGTTTAGTTCTCGCTCCTAGCTCTGAATCGGCCTGATCGTGGAGGTCATGTCAGCTTGTTCCTTTACGTATTGAATTCCAGAGTTTATACAGACATCTTCGTAGAAATATATGTAAACAGTTGACGTGTGACCTTGTCCTGGAGCCAATACAAATCACTCGGATGGAAAGAAAAAAAACTTAAAGTAAGATCTTTTAGGGTGTCGCTGTTATGTCTTACTGCTATACTGATAATCTTGGACGTCATTTGTCTGTCACTATGGTCTGGAGTCACAGTTCCGTAGTTTTCGTCTTACATACGTTGTTTTAAGAATTGAGCTACTACGCATGCTTACACTATCTACCTACCATTTCTGTACGTAGATTGCGCAAACGCGGTCTTTAGATCTACGTACAGAAATGGTACGTAGATAGCGTAAATATGTTTTTATGTTGTTATTTGTTTGTCTTCCTTCCAATTGGGTTAGATTTCGCCCCCTGGCTTACTCCCACTGCTAAACACAGAGCAACTTAAAGTCTTTCAGATACAGCTGGATATCACGAAACGGTTGGACCTGCCCGTGTGAGTATAGAGTTACGCATCAGATTGCATTTGATATGTGTGTGAATCGAATCTGTTACATACAGAATACTAAAAACTGTAAGTGAAAGCTGCAGCATTGAGCAGGAAGCTATATTATGACTGTGTCAGTGCCGAAAACATTTTAAATAAAGAATATTTAAATCCCGAAACTGGTACAATGTTGACTAGGTAGTGGTTAAGGTGAGGCTGTGGGACAGGGAAAATTAAGGTTAGGCCCCAAAGAGGGAAGACTTAAGGTGAGGCTGCGGGATGGGAAGGGGTTAGGGTTAGATTTCGGAGAGGGGAGGGTTAAATGTGCTACGCTGAGTCATTTGCTTAGATTAAAACAAACCCACACATTCAACTCCCATCAAAATAAAACAGACATGTTTGCAAAAAAGGGGGACTCAAAAACCGAGTCCCCCGTGTTTATTAACAACAAATAATAAACAAATAAACAAACAATGCAGTAAGCATACAGTAACTTTAACTAAATCAATACAGATGGTGGCGGAAGAAGGCAGTATCCCTATGACGCTCTAAATTCTGTTAAGCGCGTTTTCCGGAGAGTGGGGGCCTCAAATCTACCCCACCTCCCTCTAAGTTCGCTTAGCAACTCTCCACGAAGTGGGGGCCTGACATCTACCCCACTTCCCAGCGTCCGCCTTCCGCCTTGGAGATAATAACCATTCTCCCCCAGTTAACCCGCTACACACCGAGCCCGCCCCTATAAACGAAACCCGGTGGAATACCGGACCAACGGAGGAGACAACTCCTCGGCTCAGCCTCCACACAGCTCACGGGCTCTAACCCGTAGCACTCTACTGCCTTCCCGCCACAGCAGGGGGACCCGATTACTGGTTACCCTGCCCGCCACCATCACCTTCCAAAAACCTCCCTTAAGACCAACCACAGATCCTCCAGGAAAATATCCAAACCAACGCCAGAAAGATGGACCCCATCTCCCAAATAAAGGTGCTGCATCTCGTATTTAATTCTAGGGTGCAAAACTACCTGCCCCCCCCGAGACCCGTAATGAACCGGCGCACCTCGCGATTAAGTTTGCAGCGCTGCTTATCAACAGCTGCCCCTACTTCACATACTGTGCCACTTCTTCTTCTGCCCCTTCATCACATACTGTCGTCCTTCATCTGCTGGCCTTTATCACATACTGTCCTCCTTCATCACATATTGTCCTCCTGCTGCCCCTTTTCATCACATACTGCTCCCCTTCATCTGTTGTCCCTTCATCACATACTGTCCCCCTTCATCATATACTGTCCTTTTTCATCCCCTCCCACATCATCTTTTCCTTCATCACATACTGTCCCCATCATCTGCTGCACCTTCTTTTGCTGCCCCTCTATCACATACTGTCCCCTTTCATCACATACTGTCCCCTTCATCTGCTGCCCCTCTGCTCCTTTACTTACCTTTTATTTGACCTTCTTTCTTCTTTAATCTTCTGTTTTCTGGCTCCCAGCTGAGCTTCTCTCCGGCTCCGCTCTAAATTCCATGCGTGATGATGTACGTATGACATTTAAGGCACGGTCCTGGGTTTGCGGAGTTCTGAGCACAGCAGCAGCTGTCTGGTCACAGGTTGGATCAAGAAGATTCAGTCACGGTAACAACGCTTTCTCTCCAGAAACGGACGAGAGCTGGCGGCAGTCGTCGCTGTTGTGCTGCAGAAGTGGTGAACTACAACCCATCATGCAAAATGTTTATATGGGAAACTGTCACATTGAATCAACCCATATAAACATTTTGCATGATGGGTTGTAGTTCACCACTTCTGCAGCACAACAGCGACGACTGCCGCCAGCTCTCGTCCGTTTCTGGAGAGAAAGCGTTGTTACCGTGACTGAATCTTCTTGATCCAACCTGTGACCAGACAGCTGCTGCTGTGCTCAGAACTCCGCAAACCCAGGACCGTGCCTTAAATGTCATACGTATGGGCTTAACTAAGCCTTATTGTATGATGTACATGGGGCCCTCCCCCCCCATCCGCCATGTGTACACAAGAACGCACCGCGGCTTGTCCCGGCCCTCCGCCTGAAATGCCTGCCGCATGAAATACTGGGTCCTGAGAAACCAGATCCACGCTGGAAGTGTCATTTCTGGGCATGCGCTTTTTAAAAAAAAAATACAAGCATATTCCGCTTGCACAGATTGGATCCACAGCTATGTACGAGAGCCCGCTGACGCACGCAGATGTTACGTTACATTTACTAACTTAGGGCCGTATTCAGACTTCCATGCTGCGAACGGAGCGCAAATATACGCACGGACGGCGCAAGTCACCCCCACTAAAGCCCCAGTCACTCCCCTTGCTAATCTATTCCTTCAGAGCCTTCCACCTCCATAGACCAGCTGTAACTTTCCGTGGCCTTTTCCGTGCGTATCTTTATAATCACGCCCATTTCCCTTTATTTAAATGCCCCTCCCCCGCCCATTTCTATGTAAATTCCTCCGTGCGTATTTTTCCGTGGGAGATCCGTGCGTATTTAACCACGTGCGATTCACAAGTCCGTCCGTGAAACACTTCCGCGCATATAGTCTACGTGAACAGCGTATAAATAGTTACTACACATGCGCAGATGAAACGTACTTAAATATACGCACGGAAATCCGCAAAAAAATGTAGAATGTGAAAAGGGGGCTTCCCCTCCGTCCGCCAAGGAGGGCAGAGGTAAATATTTAAATTGTACTGTGTGGGACAGGTATCCCACTTAAGCGCGGATCAGCGGTCAGACGGTAGATAACGTAAAAAATGTACTACGTATGCGCAGTAGGATAAAACGCTAAACACCGGGCGTATATGTTATTCGCCGGTAGTCTGCATACAGCCCATTATACTTATTTTCTGTTTTCTGAATCAGTCGCTTTGTGTCCATATTTTCATTCTTTTTAATTGTTTTCTCTAAACTCTAGAGAGAAAAATTAATAAATCCCTTTGGAGAACATCTGCTTAGAGACGGATTCACCAGCTCTTGGACCAAATAAACAGGTATAGATAAGACCAAGCGGTAACCACTGGCAGCTTATGCTGAGGAAGATGGAAGATAAATGCCCACACCTGTCACTAGAATTGATAAATACCAGACACTAAATACATCAATTCACTAAGTGAAAGGAGTAAAATGACTAATAACCCCTTCAGATAACCAATAACAGAAATGATAGATGACCAGGGGGTAACCTAGCACCAGTACAGGTGTCACCATAACAGTAACCTATGACAACCAGACAATAACTAGAGCACACAACAGCTTGGTGCTAGGTTAAGATTAAACCATTGTTTCTCATTGGTTGGTTTGTGCTATTTGAAACTTTTAACTGTCAAAACTGTGTAAAAATAACGGTTAATAGAACTTAAAATATAAAAAAAAAATCAGATGTTGCCCATGACAACCAATCAGATTATGGCTTTCATTTTTCAAACACATTCTAGAAAATGATAGCTAGAGTCTGATTGGTTGCTATGGGCAACATCTCCACTGTTAAATGCATGCAAATTTTTCCTAATTTTTCATAGATAGCCCCATTTTTTTTTTAAAGATTAAAAATGTCCGTAATTGTGAGAATCAAGAAACCTCACACGATATACTTTTTGTGTTAGGGGTTAGAAGTTAATGTTTATTTAAAGTCCAATAAAGTACTCTACAAACCTATTGAATAAATATGGCTACAGCTCAAAAACCCATTTATTTATTTTATTTTATTCTATTCCAGGAAAGAAATATACCAACAAATATCCACATCCCCCGTGAATACATTGCTCGTGTGAAGGGTCTCTCACCAGATACCGTCTGCCAGGCGACAACACACAACGCCCTCCGGCTTTTTGTGAAACTTGGTGACAGCTTAATAAAGCTTAATAAATAATATTTTATTTTCCTCCAAAGTCTTACAGGATACTAATGTGAATAAATAATTGGGGTATTATCAGACGTTTTCAACGCTGGGGGCTAGATATACTAAACTTCTCAAAAGAAAAATGGAGATGTTGCCCATAGCAACCAATCAGATTCTAGCTCTCACTTTTCTGTTACATAATAGAAAATGTCAGCTAGAATTTGATTGGTTGCTATGTGCAACATCCCCACTTTTCCCCTTTGTGATGTTTAGTAAATCTAGCCCCGGGTCTTAAATAATGGGATGTCTGGATAACCTGTGCTAAAACATGGCTAATAAAAAGTGCGTTCTTTATTTTGTATAATCATCTCTAAAGAGACTGAAGTTTCTTTTTTTTTTTTTTAAATCTTTATTTATAATTGACAACATGCAAGTTGAAACATTGCCTTCAGATAACATTTATATAAACAACTCTCAGCAACAGTCCGGTCTTCAGAGACACCAAACAGTGCATTTTTTCCAGGTCTCCTCATAATCGCAACTGATTTTGGAGTGGATCCAGACCTCTGCTGCTGTAGCGGTTGGAGCTCTTACCGTGGTGGCAGCGGAGATCACATGACGAATCCCTGCAGCATCCGTAGGCCACTCCCCTTGCTTGCAGGACCCTACCGCAGGGCTGTAACTAGGGGTCTGCGATAGGGGCAGCCGCCCAGGGTGCACATCTTAAGGAGGGCACCAGTAAGTTACCGGTAATATTTATGGTTAAATTGGCTTAGAATTCAGGGTCAGGGGGCACCATTTTTACTTTTTGCTCCAGGTGCAAAAATTTTTAGTTACGGCTCTGCCCTACCGTATGATTTCTGCGTCGTCCCCATGGAAAATATGGATGGTGCGGAAATCTCTCGTTTTTGCTCACAAACGTTGAAAAACGCCCAGGTCATTAAATGTGCTCCAGCAAGGAGACCTGGAAAACCTGCACTGTTAGTGGTCCCTGGGGACTGGTTTTGAGAACCTCTGCTCTAGAATAATAACACTAAAGGTCTCAGAGTGCTATAGATTAAATAAAAACAAACTTACAACTTACTGACCATGATATACGGTACTAAAGCGCAATTCAGGTAAGAAGCAGCACTAAACATACAGTTGCCTGGTTTTCCATAAAAGTAAGGGAAGGAAATTTAGGGGGGCACCTGGAGGTACCCAGAGAGGTCTACTAATAGGTAAGTTTCCAGTCTCCTCGTAATAAAGGGAGGGTGTTACACTCTGTTTACCCTGGTAGTGTTTATCAGGCTGTGTTGCTAGGTTTCACCTTCCCCAGCTGTCAGGCAATTAGCCTAGAGGTGTATCAGTCTCTCCGGGCTGATTGGAGGAGGGCCCTTTAAATAGCCTCTGCTGTGTGTTACTAGTTGTCGGTTATAGCGTCTGGTTCCTGAATCTTGCTCGCTGACTTTCTGCTGCCTGGTTTGCTTTTGCATTCTCCGTTACCCTTGTTCCTGGTGTTACCCCCTTGCTTTCCTGTTATCCTCTTGCCAGTGT
>WWET01007204.1:42674-55006 GCA_011038615.1 Limnodynastes dumerilii
CTCACTACCCTAACTCTCCTCTCACTACCCTAACCCTAACCCTCCCCTCCTCTCACTCTCCTCTCCTAACTCTCCTCTCACTACCCTAACCCTCCCCTCCTCTTACTACCCTAACCCTAACCCTCCTCTCCTCTCACTACCCTAACCCTCCCTTCCTCCCCTGCAGCCTGACCCTAACCCTCCATCTACCACAGCCTGACCCTAACCCTTCCTCCCTCCCTGCCCTGCAGCCTGACCCAAACCCTCCATCTACCGAAGCCTGACCCTAACCTTCCCTCCCCCTGCTAACCCTATCCCGCACAGATTTACTCACCTGTTTCAAGTTATGGCGATAGCAGCGGCAGAGGTGCAGCGGAGGGATATCGCAACCAATCAGATTGTAACTGACATTTTCTAGTTTATAATAATGAGAGCTAGATCCTGATTGCCAGAATTTTTGGCTTTTTACAACCCTGAGAGATACTCTTCTTGGCCGCACATTTTCCAAATTTTTCTGTTGTCGGTTTTTGAGTCATCAATTTTCCAGTGGTCTCAATTTCCTCCCGTTCTCAGCGGCCATGCAATCGAAATTGTGAAAAATGTGTACTGGTAGAGGAAGACTATGCTGAGAAGTGACAGTAGTTTCAGCTTCCTAGTGTATGTACTTTTCTGAAAAATAGGAGAATTCAGAACTAGAATGCTCCTCGTAGTTACAGAAAAACTATTTGTAAAACGCGTTTGTTGACTTTTTAATGATTTTGATTATGAAAACACATTTTTAAGAGACTGTTCAACAAGTTATACCAAACGATTAAAGGAAAACTAAGTGTGAAAATGGATTTAAGGTTTTAATTATGTGTGCAATTAATAGCAAGATAACAGTAGTTCTGATGCTATTGGTAAACAAACAAACATTGCACAGGTTTTCTCATTTTTGTTGATGGCAGTGTCCTTTTCACGCATTTCCCCGTCAATGCATTGTTATTTCTTATTACTGGTTACACAAAATGTCCTTTACCTACAACAAAATAGAAATCTTACTTGTAAGTATTTTCTTTTTACTGTTCTTGGTAAAAGCTAAAAACTTTTTTTAAATTATACCCCTAAAACTATTGAAGTTATAGATAGTGGCACATGCGTTGTGGGTATATGTATAATAGGAATATTCTTTTTATCTTTTTTACTTATTTTTATATAGTTATATCACAAGAGAACAAATATTTAATATTTTGCAAAATTGATGGCGGCCGCTCTCTTTGATTACTTTGAAACATCCTTAATCACCAGCTGCTCAATACTTTATATTGAAGTCACTCTGATTGGGTGATCCCACAAAGTTCAGACCCCTGACTCCTGATTGGCTAGCCCATTTCTCTTCCTTCTGATTGGGTGATGTGGAAGAGGAAGAGACAGAGGATGTCTGTGTACACCTTTCACTCAAGCCACCCCCTTGTTGGATGCTCTACATTAATACATGCTACTCTACAATGATATGCATTATGCAGGTGATAATATATGCCCCTGCTCTACTTAATATGGATATTATAAGTCACATACCTGCTTTTATTAATGCCCACTTACCTGCACCAGAGAAGTGCCTTTTCTCCCTGTGTCTTGGAGTAATGGTTGCCCATGAGCTCCTACACTCAGATACTGGTGGTGGCTGCATGGACAGCTGACTCTTCAGGTGCTGGGCATAATGCCTTCTCTCTGCTTTGCACCAGTACTGCCCAGGATCCCTTTCCACCATGCACCAGGTTTCCCTCCTCTCATATTCCTCCTGTAGTCTCTCGGCTTCTGCTGACATTGGGGTAAGGGTGCTTGTCACAGAGATGATCAGCAGTTAGACTGTCTAGTGTTACCAAGTACTGTGGACAATGTAGTCTTGTTACCTGGGTAATGAAACAAAAAACCTTTTCATAGCAACTGCTTTTGTTCCATAACCCAATGGAATTAGATCTTACAGTTTCCAAACTTCATATATAGTAAATTGTGCACGATAAAAGTTCTGGATCATCAATTTAAAAACAGTTTTAAATAATGTTTTCTCTTGTAACACCCTAGTCTATTCCAGCTGTTTTTGTTAAAAAAAAACCCCATTATATCACAAAAAGGATTTACTGTATGCATTTAACCAGACTGGATTTATCATTATCTACAAAAGTATGTTGGTCTTTAACCTTAATGGATAATGCAAACACAAGGAAATGACCACTATGAATGCACTGATATAGCAGATCAGGAATGTTCTCACATTGATGTTTACCTGAGCTAATATTTACTGAGCAGATGCACTGCACATATTGTTGGCAACAAAAATGACAGTGTATGGGCTGAGTGGGGCTTACGCTAGGTACACATTTATCCAATTCTCATCCAATCCCGCCTCCAAAGGACCAGTTGGTCAGACATTGGATAGGTGTGTACACTCACACGGCTGATTGACCGTTACATCCAGTCCTGGTTGCCTCAAAATATTTTTAAACCTTCTTAAAAATCAGGAAACCCGACCACCAATCACCCAACCAATTTACAAGCGTGTACACTCAAGTTGGTTCAGTTCTTATCCCAATTCCTTTTGCCAGCCAGCACCGCCTTTTGAGGGCGTGCATATTTAATACCTGAATTGCGCTGCAGCTGTTAGTGTGAACAGCCCTGGGAAATAGAAAATGTAAAGAGCTTATAAATACTGCACATATTTCAGCTTTCTACAGCGTAAAACCTACTATTGCTGTTTATTAAAGGCTTATTAAAGAAGCAGGTCTGCTCTGTGTTTTTATTCTTCCTAAAAAGTACTTTGTATTTATTGATTATTCTTTTCACACGTTTAATAATTCCGGACCAGATCCAGGCTGCTGCGGTCGAAACATTCTAACTACCACAGGGCTGGATCCAGACTTAAGTAAGTGCTTGGAATGAGTTACTCCTGGGCTAAACCATGTTGATTGCAGGGGGAGTCAAACCTTCCACATCTCCTGTTTTTTCATTTCTTTTATTACCTTGAGCACTGCATCCCGGCCTCAGCAATCAAGGCATTTTATAGGCTGACTGTCCTGAAAATCAGAAGGCTGGCTGGACATACAAGGATGGGGCAGAAGGGCTGGCTGGACACACACACAAAGAGGAGGAGTTTGGATGCCTGTAGAGACACACAAGAATGGGCAAAGGTGTGAAGGAGAGCACGGTGCGATGATAAAGGGGAAACATTGTGATAATAAAGCGGCAGCACTTCAGTGTGATGCAGGAGGGCACAATATGATGAATTATCAGTGAAATGTTTTACATGGTTTATAATGTTTAAATGTTTTTGTTACAATTTTATTCCTGTGAATGGATTGCTAGGGGCCCCTGTGCATTGCTTTGCCCAAATCTAACAATGCTGTTAAGATGGCTCTGACATATGTAGTTTTCTCAATATCATTGTAACACGTTTCAACCATTAACACTTATTTTTTGAAGACATATACATTCTTTACATCCCAAATATGTCACACATTCATGCCTTAATTGACCAAAACTACTAATCTTTTACACAAGCCCCACCCAAACAATGCCACCACAACTATCTCTTTACATAGACCTCTTAACAGGGCCGTTTCTAGGGGCGGTCGAGCCGTGCAATTGTACGGGGAGCACCCCTAGATGACTTAAAGGGGGGTGACCAGTAGGGCAGCCCCCCTTTAGGTCCTGCAGCCCTCCCCCCGTGCCGCGATTACATAGACCACGGCTCTCACAGGCACCAGCCACATCACATGACAGATGTGACCGGCATTATTCAGATGACAGTACTGGTATACAGGGTTCCTGTAGGATCAAATCATTTGCAGTGAATAACGCTATGGTAGTATACGCTATGAAAGCGTTATTCAGAGCAGGAGGGAGAAGAAGGTAAGTAAGATTACTAATAGGTTTTAATTAAACAAAAGTTATTTAAGGGGGCACAAACGGAGGATAAATATATATGAGGGGGCACAAAGGGAGGCTGTACATATATGAGGGGGCACAAAGCATGCCACCCAACTGTCCCACCGGCCGCACAACTTGTTCCAAGAAAGCCCTGTAAGACCAAACCTGTTACTGTGAATGGCAGTGACCGAACCTATGCAGTCACTGCCATTCTAAAAAAGAGATTTGGTCCTACAGGGCTCCTGTAGGAGCCCTGTATTACCTGTACTTCCGCACCACATGACCACAGTCATCAGAGAGGGAGCGACGGAGAGACAGCGCCGCGGAGGAAGGGAGAAGACACCAAAAGGTAGGTAAGAGAAAAGAAATAATAAGGGGAATATATATGGATTTCTGGACATAAATATAAGGGGCATACATGGAGCACTGAACATAATTATAAGGGGTAGATATGGATGGCTGGGCATAATAATAAGGGTCAGATATGGATGGCTGGACAAATAATAAAGGGCCAGCTATGGATGGCTGGACATAATAAAAAGGAGCAGATATGGCTGGCTGGACATAATAATAATAAAGGGGGAGATATGGATGGCTGGACATAATAATAAAGGGGGAGATATGGATGGCTGGACATAATAAAAAGAAGCAGATATGGCTGGCTGGACATAATAATAAAGGGGGAGATATGGATGGCTAGGCATAATAATAAGGGGCAGATATGGCTGGCTGGACATAATAATAAAGGGGGGGGTATGGATGGGTGGGGATAATATACATGCATTGCTGGATATAATTATAAGGTCCATACATGGATTTCTGGACATAAATTATAAGAAGCATACATGAAAATCTGGACATAATTATAAGGGGCATACATGGGTGGCTGGACATAATTATAAGAGGCATACATGGATGGCTGGACATAATAATTAGGGGCAGATATGGATGGCTGGACATAATACTAAGGGGCAGATATGGATGGCTGGACAAATAATAAGGGGTAGATATGGATGGTTGTGCATAATAAAAAGGTGAAGGCATATGAAGGCTGGACAAATAATAAGGGGCAGATATAATTGGCTGGACATAATTATAAGGTGCAGATATGGATAGCTGAACATAATAAAAATGGGCAGATATGGATGGCTGGACAAATAATAAAGGGGTAGACATATACTAGAGGCACACATTTAATAAAGGGGCAGACATGGAGACTAGACAAATAATGAATGGGGCAGGCATATGGAAGCTGGACAAATAATGAATGGGGCAGGCATATAAAAGCTGGACAAATAATGAATGGGGCAGACATATGGAGGTCGACATATAGCTGTTTGGAAAAATAATAAGGGGCAGACATGTGGTTGGCTGAATTAATAAAAGGGGCAGGCACATGACCCACCGCGGTGCAAGACACACCCACTTTTCCCAGACACACCCACTGGGAAGTACAAGACACACCCCCTCTACCATGTCGCAAAATGTTGTCCCTCTTTCAAATTCTCAAATGTTGGGAGGTGTGTACAAAGGGAGGCTGTACATATATGAGGGGGCACAAAGGGAGGCTGTACATATATGAGGGGGCACAAAGGGAGGCTGTACATATATGAGGGGGCACAAAGGGAGGCTTTGGGGTACGGCAGGGCTTTGCTAGGTGTAGAAACGGCCTCTTTCATCATCCACACACCCTCACTCCGTGCCCGCCAGATCAAGTAGAGCGCCCTGCCTAGCCAGCTCTTTTATTGCAAACCAGAGGTGGGCGTGTCACACCTTCACAGCAGTGGATTGGCGGGCTAGATGACAGCCCGCTCGCTGATTGGCCGCCGGTAGCCGGCTCATTTGTGCCTGCTGTCACCCATCACACACCATCCATACCTACCGGGCCGCGGGATGCGACGTGTCCCCGCTCTCCTCCTTCTCCGCCCGCAGCATGGTGTCCACCGAGCTCAGCCATCAGAACGGCCACGTCCTGGCTAAGGAGACCGAGAACGGGCTGGCCAGCCCCAGCAGCAACGGGGACGTGCCGGTGACGGTGAGCCCGGGCACCGAGCTGGCACAGGATGAGCGGCAGGCCATGCTGCCCGGGGAGGGGGCAGCGCCGATGCTGGAGACCCGGCTGTTCCGGCGCCGGTTCCTGGTGCTGGGCGTCTTCTCGCTGTACTCGCTGGTGAACGCCTTCCAGTGGATCCAGTACAGCATCCTGACCAGCATCTTCACCGGCTTCTACGGGGTCGCCTCCCAGCAGATCGACTGGCTCTCCGTGGTCTACATGCTGACCTACGTCCCGCTCATCTTCCCGGCCACCTGGCTGCTGGACACCCGGGGGCTCCGGGTCACCGCGCTGCTGGGCTCCGGCCTCAATTGCCTGGGAGCGTGGATCAAGTGTGCCAGCGCCCGCTCCGACCTCTTCCCCGTCACCATGTTCGGCCAGGTCGTCTGCTCCGTGGCTCAGGTCTTCATCCTGGGGCTGCCCTCCCAAGTGGCCTCCGTCTGGTTTGGACCGAAGGAAGTGTCTACAGCCTGTGCCACCGCGGTGCTGGGCAACCAGGTATGATCCATAGACACAATGCCAGACATCTGTGTGTTCCCCTGGGTATGGGGGGTCCTGACACAAAGCCACAAAGCCTGGCTGGCATGGCTTATAATGAATGAATGAAACTATACCCACATGGCAGTTTACCCATATAATCTATACCCACATGGCATATACCCATATCATCTATACCCACATAATCTATACCCACATGGCATATACCCACATAATCTATACCCACATGGCATATACCCACATAATCTATACCCACATGGCATTATACCCATATAGATATCTTTATCTGACATAGTCTGGCTTTCATGCATGAATAAATGAATTACTCTATACCCACATGGCATTATACCCATATAGACATCTACATCTGACACAGCCTGGCTGTCATGCATGAATTAATTACTCTATACCACATGGCATTATACCCATATAATCTATACCCACATGGCATTATACCCATATAATCTATACCCACATGACAGTACAGACATCTATATCTTAAAACCTTGCTGTTATGGCTTATAATGAATGAATCTATACCCACATATCAGTATACCTTTAAAGATATCTAAATCTGACACAAAGCCTGGCTGTCATGCATGCATGAATAAATTAATCTATACCCACTTGGCATTGTACCCATATAGATAGCTATAGCTCTTCCTTTGGATCCTCACACAAAGCCTGGCTGTCATGGCTTATAATGAATGAATCTCTACCCACATGTCATTGTACCTATATAGTCATCACTCTAACATCTGTTGTGTATAAAATCAGTTTATGCTGTGCTGTTAAATACTGAGACAAGTACCATACTATATAGGCAGTGCATAGGTATCTGCATTAACTGCAAAGTGGTGCTTGCCCCGATTCCATAGTGGATAACTCCCGGCAAAAATGTCTAAGAACCACTTATCTAGTATATATGAGTGTCATTATAGCTGTGACAGACAACATCACTGACCAATGGGACTCTGATTACATCAATGCTGAGTCTTCTGTCTTGCAAAGTTAATTTTCATTCATTCTTAGAGGACTCTATCCTTCATTATAACAAAAGGGCATTTAAAGTAATTATTGTAGACTCTGAAACTTCTAAGCACTAAGTTTTACTGCTAATTGCTATGTAAGTTGTATGTAGCCTGTGGTGGTTAAACCTTATGTCCAACCAGTACTAACAACTACCATGACATTATGGGATTTGTAGTTCCACAATAGCCGTTCAGACAAATATTTTCTGTTGTACAGTATCAGTTTGTTGAGTACTGTGACTTTACGCTTATTGTCCTTTTTTTGTTCATTAAAATTCAGCAAATTCCTATGATCCACTATCTACCTGTTGTTTATAGTAGAATATTCTGAAACATCTTTTGAGAAACGTTCTTGTAATTCCAGGTTTAAACACTGCATTGACCTTGTAGTTTTATGTGTGTATATTCTGTATATCACATGGTTATAATCTTTGAGCACATATGCCAGAGTTTAAAAACCTGTTTTCTTACCTGTTTCTCAATAAACCTTGGGGCATGTTTCCGAATTATTATCCAACACTAATCTTGATCTAAATCTTGGGATTGCTGTATTGTATTGCTGCATATATACCTTTTACACATTGCTTGTGACACTGCAAGTAATACCATCAAGTGTACTTATAGCATAAGACACATCCATCCATCCATACATCCATACATACATACATGCGTGCTCCTGCACTCTAACTAGTAATTAACTGTGCACTTTCTTCAGAATCTCGCCAAGCCACATCTTCATAAAAATTAGTTTATTTTGTCACAGACGATCCATTGAATTATAACAGCCTTTTAGCTGTAACACTTAGCATTTAATAAGTGTTTTCTTACGGTTTCACAACTACTTCTCATGACTCAGGTGAGATCAGTGTGTGTCCTTCCAAAGTAGTTTTATTTTTTGTGCTAACATTGGCATGTAGTTCATTCAATATTTCACAATCGGCATCTGTTACTCCTCTGCATTTGCTAAGACATCTTAGGAAGTTGGGATATTTTTTTCCAACTTAAGTGATGAACGGAGATTTACTAAAACCGTCTCAACAGGAAAAATAAAGATGTTGCCCATAGCAACCAATCAGACTCAAGCTGACATTCGTTTGCATGTAATAGGAAAGTGAGATCTCGAATCGGATTGGCTGCCATAGGCCTCGTCTCCATTTTTCCTTTTGAGAAGTTTAGTAAATCCAAATTATTTGTAGTTATTTATATCTAAGAAGAATTTTATATTTCTTTCTTCTTTACAGGGAAAGGTTTTTTGTTTTTTTTGACTATTCTTATTTTTGTGTATTATACAGTTTGGTACCGCTATTGGCTTCCTCCTTCCCCCTGTGTTGGTTCCAAGGACAGACGACGATAAAGAGCTGACGGGACACAATATCAGTGTCATGTTTTATGGCACTGCGGCTGTATCCACGCTGTTGTTCTTCCTGACTATCGCAGGTACGCTGTGAGCAGAAGTTGGTCTATTAATGCCGATAAGCAGCTTCTGCTGTTACTCTAAATGTATTCATTTATCCCCTGTAATACGGGTACAGATGAGCATATTACACCTCAGTAGTTTATTTGTAGCCTGTGGTCATGTTTTGTATGTTGTACAGCAGGTCACACCTTATTATTAGCACATGGCGTTCCACAACTGATATTAACCCTGAACATATCTGATCTGGCTCAAAGGCTACGGATACGTATATATTTATTAAACCCTTCTTCCTGTGTGGGCGTCCGGTGGATCCGTCTGTTTAGGACACTTTTTTTTTTATTGTTTGCACTGTGATTGTGTGCTTTGTTATTCAGATAAGTCACGGTTGTTTGTTTAGAGCCAATGCCGTGAACGATATTTCAGAGTCTTCTCTGTAAACTCCTGAATATAAAGTTGTGTGATTTAATTCCCTTTTCCCTTCTGCCAATGGCCTTCAGATAACTAGTTTATAGCCAATTGCAATTCCTGTCAATTAAGAAATGTAGATATGAGAGCGCCCCTCTGCATATAAAACACACAGGTCCAACGTAACCTGAACTAAAAGAGAATCAGAAAGAAAGGGCTAGGCGCTAGCAAAATAAATATGTTGAAAAATGGACAAAAAGAAATGAATGAGGTGATACCTGATACCTGATCTTACCGTGCGTAGTTTCCTTCTTAAGAAGGAATCTATGCATTGACAATGCCTCTCCCCGGCTAATCTAAATCCCTCCCACTTCTTCCTAAACGCTCCCAGAGGCGGTATTAGGACACCTCTTTCTCACTAATATACTCCGTACTCTTTAAAGACCGCATGGAGGCAATCTACATAACTATCTGTTACGTAGATTGCATAAGTGACCTACTACACATGCATAGTAGGTCATTTCGGAAATCTGCGCACCTAAGAAGGTGTGAATACAGCCAGAGCCGGATTTTAAACTCATGGGGCCCTAGGTAAGATGCTGGTTTGGGGCCCCCCCTAGAGGGTGCTGATAGCCAGTAACCTATACTAATGTGGCTGCTTGACCTACAACATTTGGCACCTCGGAAATGACAGCTCTCATCTGATAAGGCCCCAAGGATGATTAACAGTGTTGGATCCCGGGCAGCCACGGGCCCCAGGGGGTCGGCAGGCCCTAGGCAGGTGCCTAGGTTGCCTTGTGGGGAATCCGGCCCTGAATACAGCCCGATATCTGCTAAAAATAGGACAAAGGTGAAGAATGTAACAAGAGAAATCTAAAAAAAAAATCCCAAAAAGAGGCCCGTATTCAGCGTACCGGACGTATAACATATACATCCGGTGTTTAGCGATTTTTACTACTGCGCATGTGTAGTCATTTTTTTTTTACGTAATCTACGTATCTTTTTCTTACGTAGATTGTGTAAATGCGGTCTGAAAGACCGCATTTACGCAACATACGTAAGAAAAACATATACGTAGATTACGTTAAAAAAAAAAGTGTCTTTAAGTAATGACGCAAACCAGCCACAATCCAGTTCCACGTAGACATACAGAATCTCAGAGCCAGTGTTGATAAGATGTCACAGGATCCCTGATCAAAGTCCCTTCCAATCACTCCGCTCCCTGTAGATCACAGCTCCATCCGGAGTAGTAACAATAAGTAAAATATACACCAATTAGTCAAATTTACAGATTTATTCATACATAAATACAGAAAATAATATTAAAACCTTTAAACAAATGTAATAAAAAGAGGGATCCAAGATCGTACCTTAGATTGTACACAGTGGCCTGAATTCACACCCCTGGACGTATTGCACATACTATATACTATTTTACGTAATCTACGCGTCGTTTCGTTATGTAAATTGCGTATATACGGTCTTAAAGACCTCCTATACGCAATCTACGTAAAGAAACGATGCGTAGATTACGTAAAATAGTATATAGTATGTGCAATACGTCCAGGGGTGTGATAAGTGCCCGTCTTTCCAATGGCACAGGTAACAGAGGGTATGACTCCCGGGATGAGTTCTGAGCCGCTGTAGTGAAAGGATACTGCTCTCTGGTCCCCGTAAGCTCAGTGTTCAGTATGGGAGGGGCGCACTTTCCTTATGTATGTGTATAATCCCCGGCAGACAGACAGCTATAGGCATGCTAATTAAGTGTTGGGGCGGGGCTTCGGATGGACGCAGATCTGTGTGGATACTCCCCTCTTCTGTGCGGACTCCAGATCTCCGTGTGTACGGATAAACAGACAGAGATCTGGTTCAGGTCCGTGGTGCAATCGCTGATCGGTAAAATGAGGAATTTTTAAGAATCAAAGCCAACGATGAGGCGGGATTGTTAAAGTGCGCACCCTAACGATGCACAACTCCGTTATCATGTGATCTCCACGAGAATACATGCAGTGTACACCGCTTTATACAGCTAACACTGGACTCTGCAATCCTTATAACACAGTCTGATGTGCAGCATTGTTATAGCAGCTGCAGCTGTTAAAGCAATGTGCTGTGTTACGGGAAGGTCAGCGAGCGTTCTCCTTGTATCAAGCCCAATCTAAACACAACTCTCCGAGCCGCGGGCTCTTATAGTGGTTGCAGGTGACTTCCCTGCGTGATCCCAGCCGGCTGTCAGAGGTCAGGCCACATGAGGACATTGATTGGCTAAAAGCCACTCTTACTGCTAGAGAGAGTATAGTAGAAATTGTGGTCATGTGCAACAAATTGCTTATAGTTGCAATATATATACATGTGTTATTGCTTGTGTGTGTGTGTGTGTATATATGTTTAGTGGATCTTTCTTCTTAGATTTATGTGTACAATTGTGTTTACTGGTACAGAGATATCATTCTATCTGTAACACACACACAGGATAGAGAATGTCCAGCAACACTGCCATTACCAGTAACACACTATACCATTCTATCTGTAACATATACACAGGATAATGTCCAGCAACACTGCCATTACCCAGTAACACACTATACCATTCTATCTGTAACACTGTTACGACACTCCGGGCTTATCAACAGGAGTGCCGGAGTGGTCGTAGGGAGATCAGTGGGTTGTTGTGGTACCCCGGGATTACCTCAGTGAGTACCAGGGTGACCACCGGAGAGAGAGGTAACGTGATCGGGTTGACTGCCGGGGTACGTGAACTTTATTATCGGGAGGTTTTCACCAGAGCCCCTGATGGTGGGGATGGATTTGGCTGCGGCCCAATAACCTGGTCGTACCCCGTTGAATCGGGGCCACAGAAATGAGAACGCAGACACCAGAGGTGAGTACCCAAACCGGGAAAGAGAGAAATTCCAGAAAAGGGGGAGCAGGGCAGGTCGGAAGGGACTGACCTGCGACAGACGACGATTAACAAAGAACAAGGGACGGTGGACGTAAGATGGTTCACGGCACAGGACAGGACGGACAAGGGCACGCACACACA
>WWET01007205.1:16707-42895 GCA_011038615.1 Limnodynastes dumerilii
ACAGGTAACCCTGCCAACATAGTGCTCTACAGGTATCTCTGCCAACATAGTGCTCTACAGGTAACCCTGCCAACATAGTGCTCTACAGGTATCTCTGCCAACATAGTGCTCTACAGGTAACCCTGCCAACATAGTGCTCTACAGGTATCTCTGCCAACATAGTGCTCTACAGGTAACCCTGCCAACATAGTGCTCTACAGGTATCTCTGCCAACATAGTGCTCTACAGGTAACCCTGCCAACATAGTGCTCTACAGGTATCTCTGCCAACATAGTGCTCTACAGGTAACCCTGCCAACATAGTGCTCTACAGGTATCTCTGCCAACATAGTGCTCTACAGGTAACCCTGCCAACATAGTGCTCTACAGGTATCTCTGCCAACATAGTGCTCTACATGTACCCCTGCCAACATAGTGCTCTACAGGTATCTCTGCCAACATAGTGCTCTACAGGTAACCCTGCCAACATAGTGCTCTACAGGTATCTCTGCCAACATAGTGCTCTACAGGTAACCCTGCCAACATAGTGCTCTACAGGTAACCCTGCCAACATAGTGCTCTACAGGTAACCCTGCCAACATAGTGCTCTACAGGTAACCCTGCCAACATAGTGCTCTACAGGTAACCCTGCCAACATAGTGCTCTACAGGTAACCCTGCCAACATAGTGCTCTACAGGTAACCCTGCAAACATAGTGCTCTACAGGTATCTCTGCAAACATAGTGCTCTACAGGTATCTCTGAAAACATAGTGCAAATCAAACAATCCACACAAACTATGGAATGGACACATTCATATGAAAGTCAGATAGTGAAGACACAAGTACCTGTAGTACCGTATCTTACCTGACATGATATCACTGCATGTAGAGACAAAGGAGTTGTATTAATACAGTTATATAAATCCCAGACACTGTTTTATCCTGATACCAGAACCTCAGGGACAATCTCCCAAAACTAAGTTCCATATTGTCAATAGACCAATTAGTCTGTTACTTAATCATTCTTTATGACTATAATTGTAGCCAGCCATTAACTGGACTCAATAGACCTACTTCAGGTTTAGGTGTTTGATCTGTACATTAGCCTTCATTGCGGAGCCTGGCATATGGATTTTGGCATTCATAATTCCACATGCAGGAGAACTGAAATGCGTAGGCTATACATGTGGATAACATTGGAAGTCATTTTGAATTGTTGGAGCACTTTTGTCCCCCACGTTGTAAGCACGTAGCAGACTGGGTACCCTTTCCATCCTGCTGCTGTCTTTACACCTGCTACTCTACTCTAAACCTTTCTTCTAACTTTTTCCAAGTTATGTTTTTATTATAACAGTCTTTTGGCTAATGTTTTCTTTTCTCCCCATATACTTATCAATGATGGACATTTGAGGAAAAAGGTACTCCTTGACAGGACCGTAGCTAGAAATTTTAGTGCCAGGGGCAAAAAAGAAAAATGGCGCCCCTAATCCTGAATTCATAACCAATTTAACCTTAACATTGAAGTTTTTGGTGCCCACTTCGACTTTGCGACCTGGGCAACCGCCCCTATCGCGCACCCCTAGTTAGAATAGAATATAACTAAAAGGAACCAAAGGAAAATAACCTTTTATGGTTGCTGAAAAATAAAACCAATATAACAAAATTGAACAAACATTATATTTGATGTATTAAAAGTCTTAAGGACTTATAAGACTTTGAGGACTTATATAAACAGTGAGTGAGCAAACAGATTTTATTGATACCCACTCCATGACCATCACATAAAGGTCAGTGGTCATTCATTTATACACCTCTGAATTCTTGAAAACTGTTCCAATTTGCCTCTTGTGATATTTACTAACATTCGTTTTTATCTCTTCGCCTTTGTTTTTTGTATCTTACTCCGTCCTATATGTTTTTGATCCCCAGGTTATTATCTACCTTTTTTTCCCCTACTTCATATATATTCTTTGTAATATTCATCTTCTACCCCCTTGTCCCACGTTCTACACTCTTTGGAAACCCAATGTATTTCACACTTATTATATGTAGAGTAAAGTAAACATCCCTTTACCCTTGTTTATTTAAAAGCACATGTTTCAATTCGGAATACAGTAGTGTGAATTCATATAACGTGTATAATATTAATAACCTGTATATTATTGATTCTTTCTGTTTGATTTAGATGTGTACATATCTTTATTTATATTTATTTTCAAAGAGTTTATGAAAGGATACAGTTTATATTTGTGCTGGTTTTGGTGAATTAATCTGGTATTATGCCATTGTAATTCCCCCCGCGCACCTTTTTTCTGGGTCAATATTTGATTGAGAAGGATATTACTTTCTGATAATTTTTGATATTCACGTATGCACTTAAATTTTTTGCACTTTTATATTTTTACTTAGAGCGCCCACTATACCTGTTTTTATAACACTTGTATTATAAAGACTGTTTGAATGTTGGATGAACAGTTTTCATGACCATTCACTAACTGTGTCCTTACACTGCAGTAGCGGTAACTTCCATAGGTGATTGGGTAAAGTCAGCCATACTCTACTGCTGTAACTGTAATAGTAGCGCTCACTCGAAGGGTTTTCTTCTACTATATTCTATTTTCATAACTGTCGCTATGTTATGGTGTTGGCTGTATCATTATCAGTGTTATGACTGTTGCTGTAGGGAATGTAATCGTCTTATTAAGAATAATGAATGAAATCCGGTGTTGCAACTGCAAGTGGTTTCAACTGCAACTGGTTTCCTGAGCACACAATTGATAGTGATTTACAAATATGGGTCTGCACTATCCTGACAGCTGCACATTGTCATCACTTTCATGTGTAAGGATAGACTTCTAGCAGCCAGAACCTACCGCAACGTCTCAAATCGGAGCAGAGTAAATTATCGGATATGGGTCGCAGCTCTTTCTCGAAACGGCCGTTTATGAGACCCCATTACCAAAGAGGGAAGAAACTAAGAGAACTTTTTAAGGATACCTGAGGCTCGGTACAAAGATCACAAGGAAACAGAGCAGTACAGAAAACAGAATCACTGGATACAAAAACAAGGTAACGGACTGGTATAGGCAAAATACCGGTAAAGGTAAGAAATTTATGCAGACACTGGTAATACAACAGACTTGATACAGGTGAGATACTGGTAAAGTAACAGGTAAATGCAGCTGGGGTACTGGTAAGGAAATAGATATAATGCAGACAAGATATTGGTAACGGAACGGACTTGATACAGGTGAGATACTGAAACAAAAGGCAGAGCTGACAACATAAAACAGGAACCTGAAAGAGTAGGCAGGAATGGAGGCAGAATCAGGAACAGGGCTGAGAATAGCAACTACACACAAAGGAAGCAGGAAACAGAAGCAATGACCCACACCTGTGCACTGGATCAAGGGGAATAATTATAAACCCAGTCCACAGGTGAGGGATAACAAGACATAATGAGGAGTCCAGACAGTACACAACAGCAGCCACTAGTGGCAGGTGAGAAAAATGTCCACAAAGAAAAAACCACACAAGTCTGCCCCTATGGGCAGAACAAGATATAACAGTCCAGTATGTAACAGAGCTAAGCTAAGAAACTTCCTGCCCCGATGCAGACAGGTAAGCACTGCTCTCAATTTCCCCAACCCCAATCCTTATACTAATTCTTACCCTTACCTTCACCTTTCATTACCCTAACCCTAACCCTCCATTCCCAGCAGCCTAACCCTAAGTCTCCCTTTCTTCCATCCATCCCCTCCCCACAGCCTAACCCTAAATCTACCTTACTAAAAAACATCCCCTCCCCGGCACTAACCTGTCTGGTTGTCACAGCGTTGGGACCCGTCAGCGGTTCTGTGCCAGGACTTTTGACATGAATATATGTTTGAAAATACACAGTTGACAATTATCTGTCGGCAGTTTGGATATCTAAGTTCCCAAAATTACCGTCAGTACAAAATTCTTGACAAGTACACAGACAGGAAACGCCTTACGGAGTGTAAATGTTACCATTTCCGGGTTCCACCTCCTGTCTTCTAGTCATACGTGCATCGCTTCATTGGTGTACTGGCTATTTTTCCTAGCAGTGAGGGCATCAGCCATTCATTGGTGGGAGCATGACGACTGCTGGCTCCAGATTGGCCAGCAGTCCCTGCAGAGGCGGAACTAGTGAGTTGTAGGCCCAGGTTCAATAAATATGCTTTGGCCCTGATGATATCCCAGCTAACTCAGTGTGGAGCTTTGGCGGTGCAATGACGACGGCTGTGGGCCCTTGTATCAGCATGGGCCCGATGCTGTTGCAACAATGGTAGTTCCGCCCCTGAATCCCTGTAAATAGCAGGCAATGCTAGACCATGTTGTTCTAGCGTTAGTTCTCCACAAGGCTACCTTGTACCTGTTTTGTTGCTGTTGGTTTCTGATTCTCTCCGGTTGTTCTCCTGCCTTCTCCTCCCATCCAGCCCTCCATTCCCTCTAGTCCTTGTCTCTCCATCCATGTTCCTGTGTATGTGTTGACTGCCGTCCAGCGAATTTAGTGCTTGCTGCATTCTCGAATATTCCCCACACCCGTACTTCCAGTGCTTTTTATGATTTTATGTTTAGTTGTAATGGCCTTTTTTCCTAGTATCCATTGCTATCTTTTTTACCCAATTCATTACTTATATCAATAATCTACTGATAAAAATAAAAAACTAAGAAAACAAAGAATTTACACTTATAATATATATAATGTTGAACAGGCATTATAGATTGTATGCACACAAAACAATTTTGATAAGCCCTATTAGTTTGTTTAAAAACAGCAATAATTATGCAGATCAATTAATATCCAAAAAATATAAATATAAACAATAAAAAAATATGTACATTATCCATATGGGTTTTAAGTGTCCATAAAACATGAATTAAGTCAATGTATACTGTAGTATGGTATGTTCCTCCAAGTGAGCTTATTCCAGACACAAACACAGACGTTAGTACAAAATGTTTAAACATTTGCAAAAGTTTAACTGCAGGAAGCTTCTGATGGCCGACTCTACACAGTCTGTATCAGACCATTGTGGTAGCAGTTAATCTTCTGAACATTTCATTAATGGAATGAAAATACGGAAAGTTGGTGTTTTTTTTAAAGGTTTTTTTTTCAATTTTATTTTATGATAATATTCAAGAATTTATATTAGTACATTTACATTGTCCATGAATAGCTCATAGTTTTATCCTACAGAACAGTGAACTACCCTGCACTTATAACAGATATGTATTGTGCTTGACTGTTGTGTAGCCATCCACAACCATTCACATTCCTTTCTGGATTGTACTTGAGTAGAAATCTTTCCTTTTGTTTAATCAAGTACAAGCTTCCCATTTAATACTTTACAAATAGCTAATGCCAATGTAATTTTCCAGAAGGAAAAGATGAATTATTAAAAGAACAATTTTCATTGTTTATTCAATAAATCTTTAATTGCATTGTCCCTTGTGTTATATTTGAAAACATTTTGTATAAAAAAAAGGTCAGCATTATTTTTTATTGTCCTAACTATTGAATTATTCTACTCTCTAATTATTTTACTCTTCTCCTTCATTCATTCATTAATTAGTCCCTCTGGGTTTTACCTATCTGCAAAGCAAAATAAAGTAATTTCCACCTGCTCTTCAAATTTACCCTACTGGGAGCAATTCCATTTTATTAGTGCCAGTTGTGAATGGGATATTCCTTTATCCAGACATTTAGATGCCATTTGCTACAGCTATTCTCAATAGGTTTATAAGTGACAAATGTTTTCTTCTTATGACAAATGAATGACATTAAGACAAGGTCTAAAAACAAAAGGATAGTTATAAAAAAAAAAGTTAGAATTTATGTCTGTCATGAAAGCCTCAAATTCATTGTAGGTTATGTCCTCTGCTATCACTCTATAATTGATATTCATTTAACCAAAAAAAGTAAAAATAGTTTTGCATTGATTTATGTAAGAATTCCAAGAACTTGGCATAAAGGGTGTACCCATCGCTGTGCCAAATTTTTGAAAAATTAAACTTTCACTTTATATCTGTCATGAAGTTCTCAAGTTCAATGTCCTCTGCTATCACTATATCATTCATATTTGTTTTAGAAAACCACTCAATTAATTTAAATGGATAAAGTAAAAATAGTTTCCCATTGATTCAAGTAAGAATTCCAAGATCTTGGGAGTAGCCATTGCTGTGCCAAATTTTTGGAACATGAAACGCCTTGAAATCTAGAAAATTTAAATAATACTTTCTTAAATTATAATGCAAACAAGACACAATAATTTACCCATTTGTAAACATTTTAGGATTACTTTACAACAACAATTTAACTGCTTCTCTTATCTGTTCAGGAGATATATGTATATACAGCAATTTAACAGCCACTATTTATAAATTCACTCAAACTTCTAAGGTATTTCAAATGGACTGTTGTCCACAGTTATCTGGCCACACAGTCTGTGATATGTTAATTAAGCTGATGTTAAGTATTTACATACACATAGGGTTACAGGTGCTATTATCTAGGAACCGGTCTAGATTAAATATACTGTCGTATGATAATCAAATTATTTAATTGCAAAGATCTAAATCAGATTTCCTTCCTTTCACACCTTGATATGCAGATATTTTGTCATGTTAACTAGTTAATGATTTGATTGGTTTCAAAGAGCAGGGGGATTAATAACCCCCTGCTTTATGATATTTTCATGTATAAGAAGATTTACAATACAAATATGTTTGAGACTTCAGTGCTTGATTGCATGTAACATGGTGTGTTCTTCTGTATAATTGTACCACTAGTTTTCACTACTGTTTAAAGGTCCATCTAAATGGACTGCAAGAAGCATTAAACCAACTTTCTGCTTTCAAGAATTGTGCGTGTTGTATCCTGTGACCAACAAATAAGAGATCTAATTCATTCCCAGGCCATCCTTTGTTTAACCCAGTGTCCTATGACCTACACTCCTCTGCCAATTACCTGCAGCCCCCATCTATAGCGAGGAGTTCAGGGGGATATGACAAGGGGCATGCAGCAGCCATATCAGTTGATAAGCCGCAAAGCAGTTTCATGTAAAGGAGTCTGGTGGTGGCAACAAATATCTCCTACAGTGTAGTGGGAGAATTATTATTATTATTATTATTATTATTATTATTATTATCGTGTATTTATAAGGCGCCACAAGATGTCCGCAGCGCTGTACAAAATACAACAAAATACAGTACAGTACATACAGGGTAGGGATGGACAGCATAGTATATATTAAATACAATATGACTATAAAAATATCAGAGAAATACAATAAAGTGAAGCAAACATAGAACGCAAGGCAAAATGTGAGGTGTCAAGCTTGGAAGATCAGGATTGGGCGCAGTGAGAGGTAGAGAGGGAGCCACCAGGTGGGTATTGGGTAAAAGGGTAGCAGAGGGGGACAAGAGGGTACAAAGTGAGGGGGGGGGAACAACACTAGGATGGAGGGCCCTGCTCATGCGAGCTAACACACAGAAGACATAAGGAGAGGGAACGAAGTGGACTGCGGGTGTGATGATATATTCATTTCAAAATCCCACATTAAACCAACTTTCTGCTTTCAAGAATTGTGCGTGTTGTATCCTGTGACCAACAAATAAGAGATCTAATTCATTCCCAGGCCATCCTTTGTTTAACCCAGTGTCCTATGACCTACACTCCTCTGCCAATTACCTGCAGCCCCCATCTATAGCGAGGAGTTCAGGGGGATTTGACAAGTTGCATGCAGCAGCCATATCAGTTGATAAGCCGCAAAGCAGTTTCATGTAAAGGAGTCTGGTGGTGGCAACAAAAATCTCCTACAGTGTAGTGGGAGAATTATTATTATTATTATTATTATCGTGTATTTATAAGGTGCCACAAGGTGTCCACAGCGTTGTATTAAATACAACAAAATAAAACATAGACATACAGGATAGGGATGGACAGCTTAACACATACTAAAATAAAATATTAATATAAAAATATCACAAAAATACAATAAAGTTTACCAAGCACAGAACGCAAGGCAAAATACTTGGTGTCAAGCTTGGCAGATCAGGGAGGAAGGGGATAGAGCGCAGTAAGAGGTTGAGAGGGAACCACCAGGTGGGGATGGGGTAAAAGGGTAGTTAAGGAGGACAGGAGGGTACAAAGTGAGGGGGCAGTGGTGGAGGAGGGACCAACACTAGGATGGAGGGCTCAAACAGGTGTGGGAGGGATGAACTTACAGAAGACATAAGTAGGGGGGAAGGAAGTGGACTGCTGGTGTGAGCAGAGGAGAGGGGGAAGGAAAGAAAAGAAGGGATAGATGTAGGATGCAGTGGGAATGTTAAGTTGAGGAGGGGTAGGCTAAAATGAACAGCTGCATTTTGAGTGAGCACTTAAAGACCTACAATGTGGGGAAGAGTCTGACTGAAGAAGGGAAGTCATTCCAGTGCAGAGGTTCAGCATGGGAGAAGTCCTGGATATGGACGTGAGATGTGGTGATCAGTAAGGAGGTCAGACAGCTCAGGTAAGCAGAACATAGAGGGTGGAAAGGGATGTGCATGTTGATGAGGGAAGTGAGGTACAGAGCAGTGGATGAGGAGATGGCCTTATAGGTGAGGGTAAGGAGTTTAAAGAGAGGTCTAAAGCAGACAGGAAGCCTATCGAGGGTTTGACATAAAGGAGAGGCTGAGGTAGAGCGGCTTGAGAGGAAGATGAGCCTGGAAGCAGTATTGAGTATAGATCAAAGGGGGGCAAGATGGGTGAGTGGGAGACCTGTGAGGAGGAGGTTACAGTAGTCGAGGTGTGATATGACTAGAGAGTGGATGAGGGTTTTAGTAACTTCATGGTGAGGAAGGGACGGATGCATGCAATGTTGCATAGGTGGAAACTACAAGAATGAGAGAGGGCAAGGAGGTTTAGTATAAAGGAAAGTGAGGAGTCAAGGATGACACCTAGACAGTGAACTTGAGGGGATGAGGAGATAGAGGTATCACCAATGGTTATGGTGATGGAGGGGGGGAATCCTAGGGAGAGAGAAAAAAATAAATTTCCGTTTTGTCCATATTCAGCTTGAGGAAGCATTTGGCCATCCATGTGGATAGGGATGCAAGGCACTCAGAAATCTTAGAAAGAAGAGAGGTTTGAGGTTAGGGGAGGAGAGCTAAATTTGAGTGTTTCTTTCTTTATTTCAAATAAAAGTGGTGTTTTTCTTTCTTTGTTGTCTCAGTTGTTGGGATGGAAGGCAGGGAGAGAAGAGTGTTAAAGGTGGCGAAGAGACGACAGGGTTGGATGCTTGGGACATGATGAAACATTTGAAAAAAAATGGCTGGAAGAAGCGCGTGATCTGAGAGTGCAATGGCTGGGGGTTAAAGCGGCGAAGGGAGAGATAGAAAGGGGGACAGGCAGAGTCAAGAGCAGAGGAGAGAGTGGTATTGTAGAAGGAGGCGGCCTGGTTGGGGCAGGGGAGAGAAGTAATGGGGAGAGGAGATGGTCAAGGGAGGAGGAAAAGTCAGGGATATCTAGCTTCAGTCAATTTCTGGCTATTGGGTAAAATGTTGGTCCAATAATAACTCACCATAGTTATTTGTAAGTTCCTCTTCTCGGGTCCTACGTAAAAAAAAAATCCCATCAATGTCAAATTTTAAATATATTAAGCATTAATAAACAGGTCTCACACACTAGGTTCTCCATTTGTGGCAAAAGATAATCCATTCTGTAAAACATTCATCTTATTAACTAAAGATGGAAGAGGATGGGCATGAGTGCTAGTTTGGTACATGTTCTGTACCTGCTCATTCCCGGATACAACAAATGATCCCCCCCACACACACCCCCCAAGGATTTTTGGGTGTGGGTCTTCGCAGAGAACGGCCCTTTTTCAAAAAGGGCTCTTCTCTCCCAGTCATTTTCGAATTGGCTGGGAAATTGATTGCTTTTGCAATCGAATGAGCTCCGACTGGTAAATATAAATTTTACCCCAACCCTTTCCCTAATCCTTAGCCTTATCCTCCTCTTCAATTACCCTAACCCTAATCCTCCCCTTCTATGACCCTAAATGTAAAAAAAAATTCTAAAATGGCTGTATTTCGAAATAGAGACAGCCGAAAATGAGCTTTTGACTGTTTCTATTTCTAAAACAGCCATTTCTTGTGGACTGACAATGGGATTTTTCACATTAACCCTTACTCCCAGGATATTCCAATACAGCAAGCTGGACTGACTGGAGATTAGACTTCAACACCAGTATTCAAACTTCCAACTCCTTCTCCCAGGATATTCCATTCCAGCAGGCAGGATTGACTGGAGATAAGCCTCGAACACCAGTCCACGGTTCAACCACAACTTCCCCTCACCCACATGGTTCACCCATTTTACCGAGTGCAATATTCCCACATATTGGGCTCTCCCAGGGGTAGGGGCTGAAGGTCAGGAAAATCATCTGAGGATGGTAAGAGTTTAATCTTCCATCCTGGAGAATCCCCTGTGGTCATGCCAACGAAAAGCCTCTGGTGGTATCTTATGAAACAGCAGCCACTTGATTATGTTAAATATAGAGCCTTGCTATTTAGAGAAATTCCCTATATTAAACCTTAGCAGTGTTTCATAATGTCACAGTCTGGGGTAGATGTGTTGCCACACATGTCCTTCCTGCACAGAATGCTGTGTGTGTGACCAGTATAAAGAAGAAACATGGAGAACAGCAAACCTAAAAAGTATAGTTCAGATAGGGATTAGAATAAGGGGTCATTCTATGTCCATACAGTAACCTGTTTGTTGGACTTAAATTTGAGGTATCAGATAGTGACTGAGGTCCACCAATATAACATAGAATGCTAGAACAATGGGGAAAGGTATACTGATGGTATACTGATGAACTAAGTCCACAGATATGACAAGAAACACAGGGTCCACGGAGAAATGAGAGATAACAGATTACCAGAGCCCTTGGGAAAAGCAGGTAGAAAGTATACTAATGTCTTCTGAGAGTGGAGAGCACGGTGAGTGATGGCAGACGGTAGACTAAACAGGTGAGTGAGATCCCAGGTGATGAAGAACAGCAGCCCTCAGCTGCGATGAAGCTGGGAGAGGGAGCACAGGAGGCCTCTAGTAGAGGAAACAGGTCATAACAGGGGTTGGTCGTAATACTGGGTACTCAGTTTATGAGTGTGGAGCGCTGTTTAGATGCAAGCCTCTGAGAGCTGCCTGCACTGCAGCGACCACACTACATGTGCCAAATAGAGGATGTAGGGGGGAGGCATGGAGAGAGTCTAACCTACCCCTTCCAGAATCGGGCCCTGCCTCCTCTTATGATCTGGTCCTTACTATAATTACCCACATAATAAAACAATGTTTGAATACAATATGGCCATGAAATTCCCAGATATAATTGTTGAGAATCACATAATAAGTTACATCAAATAATTAACATCTGGAGAGAACTGTTCTGTTGACAATTAGTCAGCTCTTTTGGGACCTCTGAGGCTCTTGTCTCAGATATAAATGTGTCAGACTTGTGCAACTAATAGTACAAGACAGGCATTGTGGCAGAGACACCATGATAGGTAATTATTCCTATTACAATATATCATGTGAATGGATTTGGGTGTGGGTCCCCGGAAAGAACTGGCTGTGATTTTGATTGCTCATGCCTCGATGAGGCATAGCAATCGATCCCTGGAGCACCAAACACGGCGCTCCGAAAGGTAAGTGCAAAATCTACCTAACCATGATCCCTGATTCTAACCCTAACCCTGCCCTGCCATTACCCTAACCCTCCTTTCCCCGCAGCCTGACCCTAACCCTCCCTCCCCTGCAGCCTGACACTAACCCTCCATCTCCCACAGCCTGACCCTAACCCTCCCTACCCGCAATCTGACCCTGGAAAAGTTGCTCACCCTTCCCATGGTACGGGTCCTGCGGCAGCGGCGGCGTTTCCGAAAAGGAATGGGTGAGTATGCCAAAATTGTAAAATGGTGGGGGTTTTGGAAAAAGGGATATCCGAAAAGGAACTGTCGGATGTCATTATTTCGGAAATCCTCCGTTCTATGTGGGGACTGCAACCGATGAATTTAATCATAGAGTATTTTAAACTTAATTTTATTGTTTTACTATATTTACACTTTTTAAAATGCATCTATATGGAAACGTGAAAGTACCTGATTTGGGAATTTGTACAAGGTTGTCCATCACAATCCTAGCACTGACTTGTGAACCCCAAAGTAGTACATTTATTACACAAAAACCTTTTTTTTTTTTTTAAACAAACTTATTACAAGCAATCATTAAATAGGAGGAATCAGTAACTGATTTTGTATTTAAACAATTTTAGAAACATTAGAAAGGAATCTGTGCTCCAATTAATAGGGGACATTTGACAATGATATTAAGACTTGTTGCATTTTTTATTCAATGTTGTATTAAGTGTTGCTTTTTATAGATGTAAAGATTTATATATAAGTAATGTGTGCATAAGTCACTCACATACACCCATATATGGTCACTGTAGCAAAAATGATTGTGGGACATGATAAGAAAAATGTTCCTAATTATTTATTTGACTTTTCAATTTTGATAACCTCCTTGTGAGGAATGATTTATTATTTTTTTTTTTACTATAGCGCCATCATATTAAATAGCTCTTTACAATTTAATCATTATAGCATGACTGGGTAATAACAGACAGACTTGGTGAGTAAGAGGGCTCTGACCGCATGCTTATGTTCTATAAGACCTTGGGGTTTGAAACATAATGGGAAGTGCAATGCCATATAACATACAATGGAGAAGCCAGGTTGTATGTTAAAAGAGCTCAGTGCTCAGTATTGAAGTTTGTGCAAATCATGTAATAGAAATGGAAATTAAAAAGGTGGTTGTAAATAGGGTAGATGAAGGTTAAAAATTAGTTTGAGGAATTTGGTAGCTTGTCTGAAGAGGTGAGTTTTAAGGTAACGCTTGAAAGTTTGCAGAGTAGAGAATAGTTTTAATGGGTTAGGAGAGTGGGTGCAGCCCGAGAGAAGTCTTATAACCGGGACCATTTGTTACATGTAGAAGAAAGTGAGCTGGAATATATCTTGAGGTAAGTGAGGATATGTATGTGGGTGCAGTCATGTTGATGGCTTCATAGGTTAGCAAAATAATTTTGTATTTGATTCTGGAAAATACAGGCAACCAATGTAGAGACGGACAGAGTGGACCAGCTCTAGAAGAGGAATGATAAGTTGGATTTTTCTGCTTCTATGAATGTGTAAACATAAAGAAAATATCCCCTTTTTTTGATTAGCTTATTTGTTCGACAGTAATTAACTATCATCCATACCAAAAAATATCTCTCTGCAGCTTCTTCTGAAGAAAAGGTGGAAACCATCTCATCTAACAGGAGCCCACTATAGGATAACAACATGTATATTTAAAGTTCCAGACAAATTCCTCTTGCCTATACCACAGGTTAAGTCCATTCATTACAGATAATAAAAGGACAGATAAGATACCACAAACTAAGCCCAGTTACAGAGTCCACTGAAGTTTGTTACTGTTAGGAAGAGCATTGAGGTCAGAAGAAACCATGACCAACCAGAATTTTTGAGGCTTACACCCTGGAGGCAGAAAGAGTCTGAGTAAGTCCAAAGTCTAGGATTTTATCCCCACCTTATCATATGTTACACTTTAAAGAGGACTCATGGCATGTATATTGAAATAATTCATTGGATTACATATTTCCTATGTCATTAGTCCATTATTACGCCATTCAAGATGTCGAGGAACAACCTTTCCTCTTCACCATGAGGACTTACTTGCTGACAGAAGACCAAAATGTTCCACCTAGGAGTTGGTAGGGCCCAGTGTACACTCTAATCTTGAATATAATGTTTATATAATATGATAGAACAATACTTTATAATATTGTAAACCAGTATCATCTAATGATCTTTGCTGTCTTCTAGGCCATGGAGAGGAATGAGACAGTGGTCACAGAGTTTCTCCTCCTGGGATTCGGAAACCTCCACAAGCTCAGAATTTTCCTTTTCATTCTTTTCCTCATCATTCATATCATGGCCTTATTAGCTAATGTCCTTGTTATCATCTTGATTGTGACTAACCAGAGTCTCCATGCCCCCATGTACTTTTTTCTCTGCCAATTGTCCTTGTCTGAAATATTGTTCACCAGTAACATTGTGCCCAACATGCTGTGGCTGATTCTGGTAGGGGGTGGAAAAGTATCTGTTGTACGATGTATTATTCAGTTCTATTTATTAGCTGTTCCATCCATGTCACAATGTCTGTTGTTGGCAGCCATGTCCTTTGATCGTCATGTAGCCATCTGCAGCCCATTACATTATGCTAGCACTATGACCTTCACACGTCAGCTTCAGTTGGTCATTCTCTGTTGGCTGGTGGGCTGCTCATTATCATTTTTTGTATACATTTTGTTAAACAAACTACAATTTTGTGGCCTCAATGTAATCAATCATTTCTATTGTGATATTGCGCCTTTGATACGACTTTCATGCTCAAATACATTTTCTGTGGAACTGGCCTCTGCTGTAATTGCCTATCCGGTGATTTTGGGCCCATTTATGTTTATTGTGGGTACCTACATCTTTATCCTCCAAGCCATCCTTAAAATATCCTCAACCAGTGGGAGACAGAAAGCCTTTTCCACTTGTAGCTCTCACATTACTATTGTGTGTATGTACTATGGCACCTTCGCAGTTATTTATCTCTTCCCACCCAGAGACAATTCTGTTGACACAAACAAAGGTCTCACCGTGCTTTACACTTTGGTCACTCCCCTGTTGAACCCTCTGATCTACAGCCTTAGAAGCCAGGAGATCCGAACGGCCATTTATAAATCTGCTAAAGGGTTGAAGCAATGGATTCCATCCTAGATGTATTTGGAAGAACTAGACATGCAATAAATATCTAATTTCCCAATACATTGTGAGAAATAAATACATTAATTTCCATTAAAGCCTTTGGATGAAGGGCTGAAAACACTTCATGATGAATGATTAGGTTCCTTACCAGAATGAGGCCATGACATGCTGATTATGTTTACATTACCTTACTTTCCATCAAAAAGACTTTAACTCACAATATATTCATTGACTGGATAGAGACATCCTACAAGAGGTGTTTTACAATCACTAGTATTGGAAAACGTTCTTATTTGGAAAGTGGCGCAAGGGGTGTGGGTCCCCAAATAGAATGGCCCTATTTCGATAGGGCCATTCTCTCCTAGCCAGGTTCGAACTTGCTGGGATATCGATTGCTTGTGCCTCCAAGAGGCATAGCAATTGATCCCCGGAGCACCAAACACGGTGCTCTGAAAGGTGAGTGGCTAAACTAACCCCCCCTTCCCCTAATTCTTACCGTAACCCTCCTTCCATTATCCTAACCCTTCTAAACAGCCTGACCCTAACCCTCCCTTCTCCCTAGCCTGATCCTAATACTCCCTTCTCTATAGCCTAAACCTAAGACCTCCCTCCCCGGAGCCTGACCCTAACCTCTATAGCCTAAACCTAAGACCTCCCTCCCCGCAGCCTGACCCTACTAATCCTCCCCTTCTATGGTCCTAATCCTAACCCTCCCATCCTAAACTCCTAACCCCCCCTAATACTAAAATTCCCCAGAGAGGTTACTCACCTCTCCATAGCTGTCATCCGGCGGGTCTGCGAAAATGAATCGTCACACTAACCCATTCATAAAAAAAAATTCTAAAATGGCCCCCTATCTGAAATAGAGACAGCTGAAAAGTAACTTTCGGCTGTCTCTATTTTGCAAAGCGGGCCATCAGACCAGAGACTGCATCCGGGCGCAAGCATGGGCACTGCTTTTCCAGGATGAATCCGGATCCTTTGGATCCAGTATTCTGTCCAGGTGAAATATACGACAGTGGGGCGGGACCTTACCTAGTGTTAAAGCGTCTTTGTGAGTAATGCTAATAATATAGTAAGGGCTGACTTCAGCCCTTTCATATTATCCAGCCTTCAGTACCGTTACAATTTTACTTGGGTAGGCTGTAGAAAAGTTAAGGTAGGGACCACACAGTGACCCTCGAACATATGGATTTCTGGATGCAGAACTGGAATAGCTTCCACCAATCGTGTGTATAATGTGCCAGTGCTCTGATAACCAGCACTGTCCACCAATCAGTATGCTATGCTTCCAGGGTATGACAGAAGCCTGTGATAGGTGAATAAATAGCAGGAAGAGTGTGTATCTCCCAGGAGAGTGTGTGCCCTTGAGGTCCCTGTCGTGTCAGTGCAGCACAATCTAAAGGGGACACAATACGAACTAGAGGGCCCCTTGAGAGAGTGGCATACATCACCTTTGCATCCCCAAGAGGAGCAAGGCCATAGATGGTGGACTTTGCAGCCAATGCTATGAAATACTTCTACAACACCAGCAAAAACCACATTACATGACAACAATAAAAGTTTAACCACATGATGAGCAGAGGACCATCTAGAGCCGGCCCAGGCAAACCTTTTCCAGGTGTTGTATAAATTTAATTCCAAGCATGCACCAAGCATAGGCCTAGATGAGCTACACATGATGGGAAATGTAGATACACGACAACTGGAATGCCTAAAAATGTTACTACATTTAAGACAATGTAATTTATGACTGATTCATTGTCCATATTAAAGTGGAGTCTAAAGACAAGAAGTTTAACTGGATCATACAACGCGTTTCACCAATACAATTTTGATTCCAACACATAAGTGGTACTACATGCACAAATACACAAACACATTTAAATTATTGTAAACATTTACACAAAGCTTATAGTAGAGATTTGAGGGCGCTAAAATGGCCTGACTAAAAGCAGCTTCCACACACCTAGGGAGCCACCAATCCCTACACAAAGAATAGACCGTTTAGAAAAATGTGGTGAGTTTAAGTGCTAGGGGGTAATAATATCAGATAATTACATAAAGGTTAGTTAAAAACCGGTCTCAATCGCCCAAAAAACAAATAGTATCTAGATTTAACTAATTCTGTAATATTTCTAAACTAATTAAATGAGTGGATAAAACCTATCTAATAAAGCTGTGAGAGTAAATGAAATAAATAAAACTAACAAAAAGACAATAAATGCGTGAAACTTGTAACTGGAGTTCCTATCAAACAACTAAGCGATGGAAAGTGCAGCATATATGGAAACAAAGTGGTGACTGAGAGTATCCAAACTCCACTTAATTAATAGTCTGCTTCTACCTCTGAGATAAAGTGCAGTGTGCTTAGGATACAACCAAAGTGTGAATAAACAATAAATAATAAACAATAAAATAAAATGATGTGTGCTATAAAAAAGCAATAAATGATATATGGAAACAAATTAGTGACTGAGGACCTGATTCACACTTAAGAATCTTCTTAAAATAAGAACTTAAAGTCACACCTGGGCAAAACCATGTTGTTTTCAGGGGAGTCATATTTCATCTGTTGCAAACAGTATTAGAGATGAGAGGTGATGTTTCCTATCCCAAGTCTAAATAACAGTGTTATAGTAAAGCTGGTCAGTATCTGTGTGCAGTAAGCAATTCGTGAGAAAGTATATAAGAAATGACCGCACAAACCCTTTATAATATGAAGGAAAAAACTCCAAATAAGGAGGTGCAACAATAAAGGTTTTAATTAATTACAGAAAGGACAAAGGCAACTCCAGCGATTAGCTGCCAAAAGAAACCTTTTCAACTTGTGCACTCTTTTCCTTGCACATAAATTAGTCACAATCGTCAACATCAAAGTATATAAATATTTATTTTATACAATGAGCCATCATAGTGAGAAAAGTTCAAGGTGAATTAAAAATAATGATAGGGTAAAAAAAACCCTTACAAATACATACAGCACAGTCATAGATTGAAGGAGCAGATATAACTAAACTAGGACACAATATATACTGTCCCTAAATACATATATTTAGTGACCTCACGGTCTAGTCTTCTGCTCCAAGTGGGGCTTATTTCTCCCTCCCTATCCTAACTACGGACAGACAGACAAAAATTGCAGGTATTGCATCCACATAAAAGGATAGGTACTATAACTTTCCCTATTACACTAGTGACCTCGCGGTCCACACTTCACCCCAAACGGGGCTATTACCTGTCCTTTCACTTTGGGCAGACAGATTGCGGTGCAGGTCCCAGTGTTAGTGGAGGAAAAGAGCCGCCGACCAGACCCGGTGCACACGGGTATCTGCTGCACGTGAACGTGTTGCCTGACGCGCGTTTCACTGCAGAAAATCCAGCTTTCTCAAAGGCTTGAAGCATCCATAGCAGAAAGCCGGTATTTAAATCCACATGCGCCAATCAGATCAGGGCGCCTTCGTGGGAATCATCAGGTGTCTGAATAATAAAAAAAGCAGTCAATGAATTAACCATTTGTTCATGTGTCTAGCAATGAATAGCAGGTTAGGGGATTTAAATATGCTACCGCACATTATAAATTGTCATGTTATAAATGATTAATTACCTCCCCCAAAAGGATTGTGACTTAAAAGCAGTATTGGTATAAGAATGAGGGTTGCAAACAAAACATATATTATGTAACAAATTTATGCAACTCCATAACCTCCAAAAATTCAGAGTTTGTAACATTGATTAATTGGTCTCTCAAGAATTTGCTGACAGCGTTTAACAAGGTATGGCCTCAATATTAATTCAAGGGGATCACCGTTGTATATCGGTCCAAACGCGTTAAGAAAGCTTATAACCCCATAATAAAAAAATAAAAAAATAATAATACTGTGTAATCTATAGGGTCCAAGTATGTTGATTATTCATATAGTAAATTCATCCACAGTTTTATTTCTTTGAGACCATCCTGGGAGAGGGATTTAAATCTATTTCTCAGGAAACTTGCCCTACATAAAATATATTCAATTAAAGATACTGATTCCTTCCACCCAGCATTCGATGCTTGTGATCTTCAGGCTTTGTCTATTCTAGACAGCCTTGCTGATATAGAAATACAAGAGGATAAGGAAAGCTCTAAGTCTTTGAAAATAGGTCAACCTTTTTTCCCGACTTAACTAAATTTCCTGAGTTGGTCATCTATAAAAATCTGGTATCTCAGGCTTTAAACAAATTGACTAATATGTCCAGAATCTATCCTAAAAATTTAAATAGAGAGGAATATGTAGCTTTGATGGAAATTGAGACATGGACCGACATTGAGATAAAGCCATCTGACAAAGGAGGCAATATAGTCCTCTGGCCCAAAATCTTATATGTTGCTGAAGCAATGAGGCAACTCAATGATTTTAAATGCTACAAACCTCTGCTTTTCAATCCATCTAATGATTATAAAGAAATTTATACTAAAATGATTGATAGGGCCAAAAATGACGGAATTATTTCAATGTCTGATCATAAATATCTCCAGGTAGAACATCCTAGAACAGCAACTATGTATTTACTTCCAAAGGTCCATAAAGACCTGGTGACCCCACCGGGTAGACCAATCGTCTCCGGTAATGGATGTCTCTCAGAAAAAGCTAGCCGATTTGTAGATTTGGCTCTTCGTCCATTTGTCACGTCTTTGCCATCGTACATTAGAGACACTAAAGATTTATTGTCCAGATTGGAAGACATTTGTATTGAAAAAGGTACTTGGCTAGTGACATTGGACGTGGAGTCTTTATACACCTCCATTGATCATAAAGATGGCTTAGATGCGGTTCAGTATTATTTACAAAGTAGGGACGACCCCAACTATAGTAAATTAATTCTTCAACTTTTATCATTTGTATTGACTAAGAACTTCTTCTTGTTTAATCAACGATATTATCTGCAGATTCGGGGCACAGCAATGGGGACAGCATGTGCCCCTACATATGCCAATCTTCACCTGGGCCGGTGGGAGCAGGAGGTTGTTTTTGGTGGGCATGAGATGTATCAAGGATGCATACTCGTGTGGCTCCGCTATATTGACGACGTCCTGCTCCTCTGGCAAGGTGATGAGGAGTCCTTGGATAACTTTATGTCATCGTTGAATGACAACCAAATTAATTTAAAACTGACTATGAATAAGAGCCTTACAAAAGTCGATTTCTTGGACGTAACTCTTTTTGCTGAGGAGGGAGGTAAAATTAGAACTGAGGCCTTTAGGAAGCCCACCGCATCCAATAGCCTACTACATTACCATAGTTTTCATAATCCAGCAGTTGTCAAAAACATCCCAAAGGGTGAATACTTGCGTTTAAGGCGAAATTGTTCATCCATACATGACTTTAGAGCCAAAGCACAAGATTTAAAAACAAGATTTTTGACGAGAGGCTACCCTTTAAAATTATTTAAAAAGTCGTATAAGACAGCCCTCAATACATCCAGGGATACCTTAATTTACGATCGCTTTCGTAACAATAAAACCAAGGACCAAGATTAGATTCGTTGGGGATTATTGTCACCAATCTAAGTTCATTGTAACCATCCTCAACAAACATGCACATGTATTATGCTCTGATCCTATATTCGCACAAGCATTAGGGGACAGAGTCCCCCTATGTTGGAGGCGTGCCAAGAATCTGAAAGACAGATTAGTAAAAAGCCATTTCTCTAATCAGATTAGAGTCAATAATAAGTACACTGGATCTTTTGCTTGTGGATCATGCAGGGCTTGTCCTAACATGACAAAAACTATTGAGTTTAAAGATGCATTCAATCAGACTCACAAATTGAAAAGTCATACAAACTGTAATTCTGAGTATGTTATATATTGTTTAACGTGCCCTTGCCATTTGGTGTATATTGGCAAGACTATCAGAAAATTAAAAAACCAACTTCTCGAACATATTGGTTCGATTAAGAATGCACAACGCAATAAAGATAGATACAAGATACTAACTCCTGTCGCAAAACACTTCCTAAGATGGCACAATTCTGACTGCAGTGCTTTTAAGGCTTTCATTATTGAGAAATTAGACTCTCATGTAAGAGGAGGAGATCCAAATGCATTACTTCTAAAACGTGAAGTGTACTGAATTCAGTGTCACCCACGGGATTAAATGAAGCCCTAAATTACACACCCTTTTTGACATAGTCTCCTGAATTTTAATTACATCCCTTTGTTTCAAATTTGTTTTTATATTATATCTATAGTGTAATTATTATCTTGGATGCCATCTGAGTTGTTTGAAATTAGACTTTAATACGGTATGGACCTTTTGGCATAGGATGTTGGTTAGAATTTACATTATTTGGTTTATCCTATTAGTCATTTGATTTGTATCTGGCATGAGGAATAATCAGAATATGATACATAATTGTGGATAGAAAAAGGAGGATTGCAGAATCTATGATACAATGTAATCTTCAATAGATACAAGCATGAGCTATGAACTAATTATTTGAGTACAATTGGTAGTACTTGCATTATATATTCTTTCAGATTATCAATAGTAATGACTTTCTTGTTGTATTGACTCTAATATTTTTACTTATACATTATTATATATGCTTTATTACCAACATTTATTCCATCATTTTCTATCTAGGCATTATCTATTTATAATGGAGTATGCAGTATTAGGGTTATCTAAGTGCTATTTAAATCTAGTTCATGTTGACTCAAATTTTTTGAAATTCGAATTGTCCTTATTATGTATTTGTTAATTAATTCATTTTTGTGTGGTTGCGGGTTTGTAAGTTCTGTTAATCAGTTTGGACCGATATACCATGATGGTCTCTTAGAACTAATACTGTGGATGAATTTACTATATGAATAATCAACATACTTGGACCCTATGGATTACACAGTATTATTATTTTTTTATTTTTTTATTATGGGGTTATGAGCTTTCTTAACGCGTTTGGACCGATATACAACGGTGATCCCCTTGAATTAATATTGAGGCCATACCTTGTTAAACGCTGTCAGCAAATTCTTGAGAGACCAATTAATCAATGTTACAAACTCTGAATTTTTGGAGGTTATGGAGTTGCATAAATTTGTTACATAATATATGTTTTGTTTGCAACCCTCATTCTTATACCAATACTGCTTTTAAGTCACAATCCTTTTGGGGGAGGTAATTAATCATTTATAACATGACAATTTATAATGTGCGGTAGCATATTTAAATCCCCTAACCTGCTATTCATTGCTAGACACATGAACAAATGGTTAATTCATTGACTGCTTTTTTTATTATTCAGACACCTGATGATTCCCACGAAGGCGCCCTGATCTGATTGGCGCATGTGGATTTAAATACCGGCTTTCTGCTATGGATGCTTCAAGCCTTTGAGAAAGCTGGATTTTCTGCAGTGAAACGTGCGTCAGGCAACACGTTCACGTGCAGCAGATACCTGTGTGCACCGGGTCTGGTCGGCGGCTCTTTTCCTCCACTAACACTGGGACCTGCACCGCAATCTGTCTGCCCAAAGTGAAAGGACAGGTAATAGCCCCGTTTGGGGTGAAGTGTGGACCGCGAGGTCACTAGTGTAATAGGGAAAGTTATAGTACCTATCCTTTTATGTGGATGCAATACCTGCAATTTTTGTCTGTCTGTCCGTAGTTAGGATAGGGAGGGAGAAATAAGCCCCACTTGGAGCAGAAGAGTAGACCGTGAGGTCAATACATATATGTATTTAGGGACAGTATATATTGTGTCCTAGTTTAGTTATATCTGCTTCCTTAACCTATGACCATGCTGTATGTATTTGTAAGGGTTTTTCTACCCTATCATTATTTTTAATTCACTTTGAACTTTTCTCACTATGATGGCTCATTGTATAAAATAAATATTTATATATTTGATGTTGACGATTGTGACTAATTTATGTACAAGGAAAAGAGTGCACAAGTTGAAAAGGTTTCTTTTGGCAACTAATCGCTGGAGTTGCCTTTGTCCTTTCTGCAGTAAGCAATTCAAAGATATATCCCTGCATGCAAAGAATACAATTAAATTCATTCCCCCTGCATTCAACATGGTTTTGCCCAGGAGTGACTTTAAGTTCTTATTTTAAGAAGATTCTTAAGTGTGAATCAGATCCTGAGTATCCAAACTTCACTCAGATTATGGTCTGCTTCTACCTCTGAGATAAAGTGCAACGTGCTTTGAATCCAATTAAAGTATAAATAAACAATGAAATATATTGATAGGTGTTATAAAAAGAGCAATAATGTATTCTTATATTCATATGCGTGTGACAGATAAATGGTTTTCTCAAAACAGGGAATTCATTGAGTTTCACTCAGAACTTGACGTGCTACTTCTTCAAAAATAAAGTGTAATGTGCTCAAAAGCAAAAAATAAACAGTCCAATAAATAGAGGAATTATAAGTTATTTGTGGAAAAACAGAGAGCAATATAGTAGTCCTTGTTTGATATACACGGGGAAGGTACAGTACAATATAATCCTTTGGGCATAAAAGAATAAATAGAGTTCCTGAGATTCGGCCAGAGGTCCAATTATTGTGTCATTCACAGTTAGCAGTTACAGGAATAAAACGAAGAATGTGCCTGAAATCTCAGAGCACCGAAGGGAACTCCGAAATATTTGCAGCTGCCACGTGCAGACTGTATGCGCTGGCCACGGAAACACATTAACAAAAACTCTGGAGGTGTTGGAAGGGGAATCCCCGCTCCCTGCTGGCCTGCGGCTCTCTCTCAGATGAATAAAGACTATTGCTCCGGATACAGGAAATAAAATAATATTTATTAAATACAAAGTTTACAATTAAGATTAAAGTAAAAACCTGCAATTCTTCTCGTGACACCCACCAGTTTAGCACCGTTCTCTCAAGATGACTGATACCCGGGTTGATAGAGAGGAACGGTGCTGCAGAAACAATCAGGTGGGTCACCAGGATACAGGCTAAAACAGTAAACACCCTGCTGGCACGTTTCAAATCTAATTATTTATTTTTCTGCCTAGGTCTTAAGCAGAAGGTTAGGGTTCAGCTGTGGAACATGGAATGTTAGGGTTGGAGCTGAACGGGATGGTTAGGGTTAGGCTGTGGGTCATGGAGGTTCAGGGCTAAATTGAGGATTAGGGTTAGGCTGTGGGTCATGGAGGGTCAGGGCTAAAGCTGAAGGGGAAGGTTAGGGTTAGGCTGTGGGTCATGGAGGGTCAGGGTTAGGACTAAAGGGAAAATTATGGTTAGGCTGTGGGTCATGGAGGGTCAAGGTTAGGGCTAAAAGGGAAGGTTATGGTTAGGCTGTGGGTCATGGAGGGTCAGGGCTAAATGTAAGGTTAGGGTTAGGTTGTGGGCCATGGAGGGTCAGGGTTAGGAATAAAGGGGAAGATTAGGGTTAGGCTGTGGGCCATGGAGGGTCAGGGTTAGGAATAAAGGGGAAGATTAGGGTTAGGCTGTGGGCCATGGAGGGTCAGGGTTAGGAATAAAGGGGAAGATTAGGGTTAGGCTGTGGGCCATGGAGGGTCAGGGTTAGGAATAAAGGGGAAGATTAGGGTTAGGCTGTGGGCCATGGAGGGTCAGGGTTAGGAATAAAGGGGAAGATTAGGGTTAGGCTGTGGGCCATGGAGGGTCAGGGTTAGGAATAAAGGGGAAGATTAGGGTTAGGCTGTGGGCCATGGAGGGTCAGGGTTAGGAATAAAGGGGAAGATTAGGGTTAGGCTGTGGGCCATGGAGGGTCAGGGTTAGGAATAAAGGGGAAGATTAGGGTTAGGCTGTGGGCCATGGAGGGTCAGGGTTAGGAATAAAGGGGAAGATTAGGGTTAGGCTGTGGGCCATGGAGGGTCAGGGTTAGGAATAAAGGGGAAGATTAGGGTTAGGCTGTGGGCCATGGAGGGTCAGGGTTAGGAATAAAGGGGAAGATTAGGGTTAGGCTGTGGGCCATGGAGGGTCAGGGTTAGGAATAAAGGGGAAGATTAGGGTTAGGCTGTGGGCCATGGAGGGTCAGGGTTAGGAATAAAGGGGAAGATTAGGGTTAGGCTGTGGGCCATGGAGGGTCAGGGTTAGGAATAAAGGGGAAGATTAGGGTTAGGCTGTGGGCCATGGAGGGTCAGGGTTAGGAATAAAGGGGAAGATTAGGGTTAGGCTGTGGGCCATGGAGGGTCAGGGTTAGGAATAAAGGGGAAGATTAGGGTTAGGCTGTGGGCCATGGAGGGTCAGGGTTAGGAATAAAGGGGAAGATTAGGGTTAGGCTGTGGGCCATGGAGGGTCAGGGTTAGGAATAAAGGGGAAGATTAGGGTTAGGCTGTGGGCCATGGAGGGTCAGGGTTAGGAATAAAGGGGAAGATTAGGGTTAGGCTGTGGGCCATGGAGGGTCAGGGTTAGGAATAAAGGGGAAGATTAGGGTTAGGCTGTGGGCCATGGAGGGTCAGGGTTAGGAATAAAGGGGAAGATTAGGGTTAGGCTGTGGGCCATGGAGGGTCAGGGTTATGGAGGGTTAGGGTTAGGCTGTGGGTCATGGAGGGTTAGGGTTAGGCTGTGGGCCATTAAGGGCTAGGTTTAAGGAAGGGTTAAGAGTAGGGTGAAAGGCTTAATCTTATTTTTAACAAGTAAAAGCTTTGCGGCTTTGGGACATTCGAAACTGGAGACTGCTGCCATGACCATCGTGCCGGCAAACCACATTTATTGGGCACAATCTATAAAGTTGTGTGTGTTGTTTATTAAACGCACTATGTAAGATCTTTTATAACGGTAGATAACCTCCACAAGTAAAAACGCTGATTGTACAGAAATAAAACAGATTTAACCTCTTAAATTCATCTGTAAATATTCTCATCGGATCCCAATTTTACAAATAAACCTTCATTTATTTACTTCTACAGACCTCCTATTAAAGCATTGTTTAAATAAAATATTGCTATTTAGAATCGTTAGGAATCAGGTTAAATGAAATAATTGCAAAAATTAAAGGATAAAACCTGAGAGAGCTGATAATCGGTCTACTGACAATTAGTAAATTAGTTTCGGGACACCGAGAGTTTCTCCTCTGAGGTTCTGGTGTCAGATATAAATATACCTTAGACCTGAGTAACTAACAGCACAAGATGTGTATTAAAGCAGAGATATCATGACAGGTAATTATTTATCTTACAATATTGCAAAATGTCCGTTACAATCATTTCATAGATGTTTTATATTTTATTTTGTACAATGTTTTGTATTAATATATTGACCATTTTTAAAATGGAATGTTTTGGAATGTGTACAAAGCACTAGATTGGAACCTTGGCCCTTACTTATCAATCAGTTACTGACTAATAATAATAGTAA
>WWET01007206.1:20607-31513 GCA_011038615.1 Limnodynastes dumerilii
ATATGTCTGCCCCTTTATTATTTGTCCAGCTTCCATATGCCTGCCCCTTTATTATTTATCAAGCCTCCATATGTTTGCCCCTTTATTGTTTGTCCAGCCTCCATATGCCTGCCCCTTTATTATTTGCCCAGCCTCCATATGTCTCCCCCTTTATTATTTGTCCAGCTTCTATATGTTTGCCCCTTTATTATTTGTCCAGCCTCCATATAGAAACATAGAAACATAGAAAGTGACTGCAGATAAGAGCCACATGGCCCATCTAGTCTGCCCATTTGTTTATTGAAAACTATACTGATCCTAGACCCTATTTACCCTCAATTTGGGTTTCAATTTAGGATACCCTTATATTTATCCCAAGCATGTTTAAATTGTTCTACTGTATTGGCCTCAACCACCTCAGATGGGAGAATATTCCATTTATCTATCACCCTTGAAGTAATTTTTCCGCACATTTCCTTTGAATCTACCACCCTCCAATTTGTGTCCATGCCCTCGTGTTCTATTACACCTTTTCTTTTGAATAATGGTACCCTCCTCTAGCTGGTCACAACCCTTGATGTATTTGAAAGCTGCTATCATGTCCCCCCTCTCCCTTCTCTGCTCCAAGCTATACATGTTTAGTTCCTCTAGCCTTTCTTGGTATGATTTGTTACAAAGGCCATGTACCATTTTAGTTGCTCTTCTTTGCACGGTCTCTAATGTATTTATGTCTTTCTGGAGATATGGCCTCCAGAACTGAACACAGTATTCTAGGTGAGGGTGTACCAATGATTTATAAAGGGGCATCACTACTTCTCTCTTTCTGCTACTAATTCCTCTCCCTATGCAACCAAGCATCTGACTTGCCTTTTTCATTGCTTTGTTACATTGATTGGCTACCTTCAAGTTACTGGAAATAATGACTCCTAGATCCCTTTCCTCCTCGGTAGATTCTAATGTAATGCCATTAAGGAAATATTGAGCCTTTGGGTTTTTGTGTCCCAAGTGCATGATTTTGCATTTTTTGCCATTAAACTACAGTTGCCACACTCTTAACCATTCCTCCAGTCTACCTAGATCATCCCTCATTTTCTGTACCCCACCTGGCGTGTCTACCCGGTTACATATCTTGGTGTCATCTGCAAAAAGGCATATTTTCCCCTCAATACCACAGGCAATATCACCTATAAAGATATTAAATAGCACTGATCCAAGAACAGAACCCTGGGGTACTCCACTGGTTACCTTACCATCCCCAGAAGAGATTCCATTTACTACAACCCTTTGTTGTCTATCCTGTAACCAAGATTGTATCCATGCAACTAGCTTTAAGTCCAACCCTAAAGTTTCCAGCTTATTTAACAGTCTTCGTTGTGGCACAGTGTCAAAAGCCTTGCTAAAATCTAGATAAGCTATGTCTACATTACACATCATAGCACACATATACCCCCACACTCCACCCCATGGACATAAGCAATACAGCATTTACAGAAGCTACTGCCTGTCTTACAGTTTGACACAGGGTGCACACAGCATGGACCGGACTGGATGTGACGTGGACACTGGAGAGTCAGGTAAGATTTATTTATTTATTTATTTTTACTATTTATATATTTTTTGTAACTTACTTGCACCCCCTTACACTACACACCACACATGCACTCCCTTACACTACACACCACACATGCACCCCCTTACACTACACACCACACATATACCCCATTACACTACACCCTCACAGGGACTGCACCCTACTTTACGTATTGTACTGGATTGTAAATCTTGCTGTACAATTTAAAAACCGATGCTCACCCACTATGCAACAATGTTGGCTTCTAAGATTAAATCATAAATATTTTGCTATATAAAAAGCTATGAAATTGCATAGACAAAAAACCTTGTGGTTTAACATGTCTGATTAAGGTTTACTTCATTGACACCAAATTTTGAGACCTTTGAAACGTCTGACACTCAAACTCCAAAAAGCAATGAAGTTCCAACTTTAAGGCTGGAGCCTTAATGGACGTGTTCCTTAAGCTATACAGGCATGGTATATCATCACATCCTGTCGTTCGCTGCAGATTCAGCACTATAATGGAGTGAGATTGCTGTCAATCACAAAATGGTGGAGCTGCTAATTCACAAATGTGTGTACGTTTTAAGCAACTGTAGATTTGAGCAGCTATGTAGCATAAAAGAGGCCACCCACAACTAATTAGGCATTGGTATCATTTGGCAATCGTATTATTAAAAAAATTACAAATTCAATTTCAGAAGGTCAGGTAGGTTATTTCACCTACAGAAAGATTTATCTATCTTTTAAAAGATTTGATAATTGTAATCCAAACAGGTACGTTCAACTAGTTCAGCTGAGTGACCAAATAAATAAATATACATATATATCTTGTATAAGATTTAAATGATCACAGAAAAAATAGACACTGGTGAATAGTAAAGGTTCTCTTAGATCTGATTGCAAAAGTCACCGACATGTATAGCTTTACCTTTACAGACATTGGGGTAGATCCAGAACTCCGCTTGCAATACGTTTACTCGCGTAGCGTATTTACGCGTGCGTACCTTCTTTACACTCCCCTTGGCACACCCCTTGAATGTACGTATTTTGTCCGAGATCCACTTTCCAAACCCTTACTTAACTTTTGCCCACGTAACCGATGTCATCTGCTCATGTACGTATGGGCAACACGTATTTAGGAAGCTAAGCACGCCCATGCTGTACACTTTAAATACAAACTCCCGCCTACATAGCGTATTTCAGACGTATTTATGACTCACATAAAATTGGCACGCCCACACGTAAGTATTTACGTAAGTATTTACATGACACATACGTGAAAGGCCCATATGTTCACATTTACGCTATGTAACAGAGCGTATTTTCTATGGTGCATATGCGCAGTACTTACCAAAACGCGATTTTACGTCTCCGCCACGAGTAAATTCGCTCACAAGCGTTGTTCTGGATCTGGCCCATTGTTATAAATGTTGCTATTTATAAAACCGGACTGAGTGGAAGTCATACTGGGGCTAAGTTTTCTGCAAGAAGTTTCTCAGACCTTTAGCTGCTTAGATGGCATGTGTGTATTCATTGATGGAGCTTTGCATTGCTGGGCCCCATATTGAACTCCAGCAGTGACCTAATAAGACAGCTACCACCCCATTGCCCCCATTCTGCTCTGAAAAAGACAGTGCAAGGCCTCTCCTGCTCATGTGAATTGGGAAGTTTATAACCACTGTGAGTACAGAGGGAGCAGCTGTCACAGTCTCCTTACCCCTGGTAATCAAACCCACAATTCTGTGAATTAGCAGCTCCACCATTTTGTGATTGACAGCAATCTCACTCCATGATAGTGCTGAATCTGCAGCGAATGACAGGATGTGATGATATACCATGCCTGTATAGCTTAAGGAACACGTCCATTGAGGCTCCAGCCTTAAAGTCGGAATTTCATTGCTTTTTGGAGTTTGAGTGTCAGACGTTTCAAAGGTCTCAAAATTTGGTGTCAATGTAGGAAACCTTAATCAGACACATTAAACCGCAAGGTTTTTTGTCTATGGAATATATATATGTGTGCACTAAGTCGTTAGTGTGTATTGTCTTTATCCTCAAACATTCCAGACAAACATGTATTTGTCCTCAAAGAGATTGGTTGCATCTGTTGTCAAAAAGCTCAAAGGTAATGGAAGCCTTGTGTTGTAGATGTGTAATAAAACTGATTATCACGTATATATATATGTGTATATATGCATGTGTGTACTAGGTAGCGTAACCAGAAAAATAACAGTCCCAGTGCACTAGCTATGTCAATCTACATAACAAAGAATAATTAAATCATACATTTATCATCCTTATTAGTTATTACTCTGTATTCATCATATATTTTAAGTAAATTAAATGAAAAACAAAACAATAGTGTAGCCTAATTTAAAAACATAATACAGAACATATATCCAGGGCTGCCATCAGGGGAGGATAGTCGAGCCTATTGTCCCAGGCGCAGACCTGATGGGGGCCCGCCGATACTTACCTAGTTCTGTAGCAGCAGGTATTGGTGCTATCCTACCGCTGATACTTGCTACTCATTGCTATTTAGTAGCTGGCCAATGCGCAGGGACATTTTTCCCTGCGCACCGGCCCGCTGTTAAAGTGTGTCTGTCGGGCCCCACACCTATGTGAAGTCACCAATGACATCATCTAGGGAGCAGGGCCTCGTGGCTAGGTCCCGGGCCCCGCATTTGATGTTGGCAGCCCTGCATATATCAGTTCAAACCCAATGTGGTTCATTCTATGATTTATGTCTATGGGTTTCATTAGGAGTCAAAACAATAATTAACAATTAAGTAATATACAGTATATACACACATCTTGGTCACTGCTGCGGCCAATATAAAATCCCTTTTATATTATTAACAAGCTTCTCTGGAATAATAAAATTATATAAGTATATTCCAATGGATTAAATGTCTGAAAAAGAATGGCAATTTTTCAGTGTCAGTGAGAGAATTAATTGTATGATAATGTAAAAAATATAAACTGCCCCATCCATCTGCAGAGAATAGATACTGTATTTCATTTATTCCAAAGTCCTAGAAAGACTTACATTCCTTTATAAATGAATACTATTACTATTATGATTTAAAGTAGGTACAGATAAGCATGTATCCACACTTACTTCTCCGAACCATTCCCCCAACCCGTCCTCGTTCTTAGGTGCCTAACTAATGTGTATTTTCCCTCTTAAGTATGGAAAACGCAGAGACTCACTAGCCATCCTTCCCTGCCTAATCTACATCTCTCCCCCCACCTCCTTCACTTATCTGCTCACAGAGGCTGCACGGGCACGCCTGCACTTTCTAAAAAAAAAAAGCTGCACGTAGTTAAGATACGTACCTAATGGTTATGTAGCTTGTGTAGTCAGTAGAACCACACATGCACAATAGTAATTTTATTTTAAATATAAAACTATAGGTAAAATGTAAAGTGGTTCTGTGGTAACACGGATTAAGATCATACAGTATGTTATAGAGGAGCCTTCAAGTGTGTTAATATTTTTATAATATTTTGTTAAAGGGAATAGAAAGTACAATCTAGTCTAGGTATTGCTGGAGGCAGTGTGGAGCGGTGGGTGATATCTTTCAAATTTTCTGGGCTTGTCCATATAGCCAGCCATTTTGGTCTCAACTTTGCAATTGGTTACCGCAGTATGTAAGGAGGATATTAGTCTCACCCCGGCGGCTGCCCTGCTACATCTTTACCCTCTCACATTTTCTAAAGACAAATGGTATGTCCTGGGCCATATACTATTGGCAGCGAAGGCCGCAATTGGTCAAACATGGAGATCTTCGTCTCCACCCTCTGTGACCAAGGTAGTGGCTAAAATAAACTTCAATTATAACATGGAAACCCTTGACACCCCATATTTGGCTACAGCTACCTCTCCTTTAATCAAGTGGTTTCTCTGGGCGGAATATGTGGCGCAAATCAATACCCCTATCTCTGGTAAATCCCATTTGGGATGTGAGTCTCCAGAGGGGTTTTACTCTCCAGACACCACTCCTTCCATAACTAAGTCGCTATCTAATGGTTCGATTTCTTCTTAACGGTTTAGCCTTGAGATGTATTCCCGTTGTGGAACTCTAATAAAGGAGTAATTTCTTTACTGTAATATCTTAACTAGCAGTCTCTATGTAATTACTGTTTGTTATTTGTACCCCTACTTGTAAACTTACCCCCCCCCCCTTACCCTTCCCGTTTTTCCCCCTTCCTTTTCTTTTATTAGTTTAAGTTTTTCAGTGAATTGTTGTAATGCTTATATGGTATTGTAAGTTTTTATTTGTTATTCAACGCGTTTCATATACAATACTTGTAATGTATGTACTGATTTGAACCTTCAATAAAAATCTAATGTTAAAAAAAAAAGAAAGTATAATCTATTTTTCCTATTTTTCTGTCCTTTCTATATATGCACATATATTTTATACCTAATTTGTACTTTCAATGGATGGCAAAGCTTTCTGCCATTTGAAATCACAGTGCCTTTAAGGTAATACATATACATTATTTGTTGGAAATAATGCTGCATGCATAATAAACAGCTCATTAGATCCAAGTTCCACACATCCTGGGTGAGAGAAGATTTCTTTGGGATTATATTAGCTAATAATGTAGTAAGATCACTGTATCAGTAACCAGTTGTTGTTTAGCAGATAGATATATATAGATAAGAAGACATAGACATGTATAGTTAATTTGGCATCTACAGAGAAAAATATTAGCTATTTCCCATAAAAAGCAATAAGATTTCAGCTATTATTTAACTAGCAAAAATAATTTCATACAAAGAAAAATTACAACAAATGACCAGCAATGCCTAAAAATTATTCTAAAAACTAAAGAAAAAATATAAAATGTATAAATACCTTCCTCGTTAGAAGAACCACATTTATTAATACATATTACATATCTGGCACCAGACATAAAAATACATATAGCGCATAGAAAAAAAAACTATTAAAAAAAATTATAAATAAACTCTGCACAGAAACTATCTTAATTGTGGAAGAAATTATGTGGAAAGATGATGATGACCATAAGATATAGATCCAGACTAAAATGATGTTACTAGTAGCAAACATTCAATTGAACTATAAAACAGTATGTCCATTTCGAAAAAATATAACCTCCTATGTGATTGGGGCACGTTTAGTATCCAGCAATGATATAGTGTTTCCAATGGTGCAACTGGTGATAATTAAATAGCATAATTTCCCTATAGTAGCACTGTTATTGCATTTGCAGGAGGAGATGCTAATATAAAGGATATATAGGAAATGGTAACACTGGTAAAAAGATGATGAAGACCATGAGATATAGATCCAGACTAAAATGATGTTGCTTGTAGCAAACTTTCAATTGAACTGCATAACAGTGTGTCCATTTTGCAAAAAATAAACTCCTAGGTGCTTGGGGCACGCTTAGTATCCAGCAATAATATAGTGTTTCCAATGGAGCAACTGGTAACAATTAAATAACGTAGTCTCCCTATAGTAGCACTGTTCTTACATATGCAGGAGGAGATGATGGTATGGAGGATATATAGGAAATGACAACACTGTTAAAGTTTATATATATATATATATATATATATATATATATATATATAAGGAGGCTGCAAACACTACCGGTGGCGCAAAAAAACAAAACGTATCCAACAATGAAATAGTTGGATATCTACCCATTCATTATCTCAAGCCGAAATGTGCATCTTAAGCAAGGGACTGAACTTTATTGAGACCGATAATGTGGACTCATTTGATATTGAAGTGGACCTTTATAAATTTCAATGACTATTAAAACTAAAGGAGTTCTTTGCTGATCGACCTTCAAGTGATAAAATGCCTTTACCATTTAAGAATAAATCTAAATTTGAGCCACCTTATACCAGTGCCACCATTGAAAAGTTTATTCGTCTTGTTAGACGAGATGTATTTAAACAATGTAATATACCCTGTCATCGTTTTTCTAATTTATCTTTCACAGAGAAAGCTGCCATTAAGTCTTTGAGTGAAAATCGTGACATATGTGTTATGCCTGCTGACAAAGGGGGTGCGGTGGTGATATTAAATCGGGACTACTATGTGTCTGATATTGTACAACAACTTGCAGATAAGACTTTTCATAGACAACTTACCTTTGCCCGACTTCTGACTTTAAAAAAGAGATTGACAAGTTTATTGTGGATTCAGCCAAGCAGGGTAAGATTACTGATGAAGGGCCTGATCCAGAGCTACGAAAATTCGCACGGCGGGCGAATGCGTACGTTCGACCGTGCGAATAAACATGCACGCCCCTAACACTCCCATAGTAAAGTACCTGCTTACGGCGCCTATACCCTACACTGGGTACGACCGTCGGCCGTACGAAATTTCGCACAAAATACGCTGAGCGTACGGGCTTAGCACGCCCATACTGTACAATTTAAATGGCTACCCCCGCCTCCCTGTAGTAAAACGGGCGCCCAGTAAATGGCTATCCCCGCCTCCCTGTTGTAAAACGAGCGCCCAGCCGACCGTCGTACTGAACGCACGCCCCTCGAGCGAAAAATTTGCACACCATACGAACGCTATACGCTCATGTCGTCCAGCCGACAGGAAGCTGTCATACTGGGCATGCGCAGTGCGAATTTTCGTACGAAAATACGCAAAAAACGGTCGTACGCTCGCTCGAAATCGGCCAATTTCGTAGCTCTGGATCAGGCCCGAAATCTCTAGATTTTTGAGACAGGACCATCCTATCATTTATGGGTTACCCAAGATCCATAAATCACTTGAGAAACCCCCTGGGAGACCCATCATCTCTTCCAGGGGGTCTCTGTGTCAACCTATCTTGCAGTTTGTTGATTTTTATTTGCAGCCCTACGTAGAACGCATTTCCAGCTACATTAAAGATACGACTGATTTCTTAAACAAATTGAGAGAGGCTGACTCTTTGTCGAGTAGTGTTGTGCTGGTCACATTAGATATGTCCAGCTTGTACACCAATATCACCCACCAACTGGGCCTTAAGGCAGTCCAGATGGTTTTTGAGTCTGATGGATTTATTGGTCCTTCTAGTGATTTTCTCCTGAGATTGATGGAATATGTACTGACAAAGAATTATTTTCTCTTCTTAAAGTTACACCTGGGCAAAACCATGTTGATTTCAGGGGGAGTCAAGTTAATTTTATTCTATGCATGCAGGGAGAATGCTTTGCTTTTACTTATTGCACACAGATACCTGATCAGCTTCACTTTTAAACTGCTAATTAGACTTGAGCTGGGAAACATCACCTTTTAACTATAATACTGTTGCAACAAATGAAATTTGACTCGCCTGAAATCAACATGGTTTAGACCAGGTGTAACTTTAAGTTCTTATTTTCAGCCTCTGAATCAGGGCCATGGAGTGGGACTACTGAGAAACTTACCAGCTTTATCGACAGACTCAACCACCTGGACTCCCCTATCAGGTTCACTATGAATTTTGACTGTGTGTCCATTGCTTTTCTTGATGTAACTGTTACTCAAACATCGAGTGGTTTCATGACTACATTGCATAGAAAGAGTACTGACAGTAATACTCTTTTGCATGCCACGAGTTTCCATCCTTAACCTCTTAAAACAGGGCTTCTATATTCCCAAATGGTTCGTCTTGCACGTATCTACTCAGATGAAAATTTGTTGAGACAAGCTTTGATTGAGATGGGCGACCGCTTTAGGGAACGTGGTTATTGTCCACGTGACGTTAATAATGCCATTGAAAATGTATGTTGCTTAATCGTGATGATTTATTGAAGGGGCCTAGGAATATTAAGAATGACGAAAGGTTGGTCTTTTGTTCTAAGCTTTCTACTACGTCCCCCATTCTACGTAGGGCTTTATTGCAACATTGGTATATTTTGTCATCAGATTCCAAGCTAGGGCGGTTTGCTCAATTACCACCTCTGAGGAGCAACCTTAGGGATAGAATAGTCCATACTGACCTTAAACCAATACAACCCAAACACTGGTTAAGTAGGAAACATGGCAGTTTCAGATGCAGTGGATGCACTATGTGTAGCTTTCTGATTGTAGGGGACTGTTTTACTAATCCGGTCACCAATGAGATTTTCCACATTAAATACACCCTTAATTGTGAGAGCAAATATGTGGTTTATTTGGTGACATGTCCCTGCAAATTGATTTATATCGGAAAGACTAAACGCATGCTAATAGAACGAATTGCTGCCCATCGATCGTCCATCAAGAAAGCTTTGACAGTGACTGATACTAAAACACCTCTGGTTGCCAGGCACTTTGCTGCATGTGGACATAACTTGCACGATTTTCGCTGTATGCCTTTGCTTCAGGTTCCTCCTTTAAGACGTGGGGGTGATCGTGACTTATTACTTTTACAACAAGAGGCACGTTTAATCTATAGATTTAAGTCACTCACCCCTCATGGATTAAATGAGGAATTTAATTTATCATGCTTTATTTGATTCTATTTCTCCTGTTCTCCCTTATTTTACTTGTGTTTATTTGGCTTCATATCTTGAATATGATATCGTTTTTAATATGGTGCATTTATATCTTTTTAAGTTATATATTTATGTATATATTTTTCTTTATACTTTGTGTGATGCTATTTGTAGTTTGTGTTCTACTTTGTTTCCACTAATGTCTCCCGTGCAGATCCTAATGTGCCCGACATCTGATTGGTGCGCTGTTCAGTTGCCCGGCTACTGTGGACGCCATCTGTCGGCTATGTCTGATGACGTGGCTGACTGGGTGCCGCGGCTGACGGACTCCGGACATGTTGGGCTTTCGGATGGCGTGGCGTGTCTGTTTGATGCACGTGTGAGCTGTTTGGTTGGAACACAGGTGAGCAATCTACTTTTGGGTATTTATATATCTGTGTCTGATAATTTACTTGTTCCTCCAGTACACTGCACTTTATGCAAGATGATTATGCTGAACAACTGCTCACTTTTACCCTGATGACGGAGTATGTCTTTGACTCCGAAACAGCCGTCGGTCAGTGAGCATGGCTGATTTCATGGGATCCATTTCATGCCTTCTCTGCTAGGGAATTGACCATTTACTCACAGCCTGCTATTCATTGGATGCTCTATGAACTTTTTTGCCTATTGGATGTTACGGACATTTGTTTTTGTGCAACTGCACTTTACATGCTTTGAATTATGTACCCACATCTGATGTGATATGGCCATATTGTATTGAATGTATTACCTACAACTGGATACTTATTTTTTCTTCACTGTACCGGTGATTACTTGTTGATGCCGGAATTCATTAAATATATTTTTTGCATTTGATAGTCATGGAGTGCTGGCTTTTATGTGTTTAACACAATCTCTTCTATTAT